>JACAXG010000057.1:3818885-3866567 GCA_018881555.1 Amblyornis subalaris | reverse complement strand
GGGAACAAGGGACAGGAGAAGAGGAAATTTAAATTGGCTGTTAGGAAAAAATTCCTCACTGAAAAGGTGGTCAGGCAATGGCACAGCTGCCCAGGGCAGTGCTGGAGTCCCTGTCTCTGCAGGGATTTAAAAGAGGTGTAGACGTGGCRCTCGGGGACATGGGTTAGTAGTGGCCTTAGCAGTGCTTGGACTTGATCGCAAAGGTTTTTTTCCAATCTAAGCAATTCAATGATTCTACAAAAGGGTAAAAAAAATAAACTTTACTGGAGTATTTAATGAGCTACAAGGAAAAAGTGTKGTTTTGTTTATACTTCTCAATAAATACAGCAACATTTCTGTAACAAGCTTTGTTATTYCAACACACACACGTTGTGCCTTTTTGCTACTACCTTTGTCATGAGAAAGAGGTATCAGAATTATCATTCTTGATATTTCTGACCTTTTCAGTATTCAGTTATGTTTAGATTCACTGTCAGTTCCACCTCTTCTTCAGAGGTTACTAAGGCTGCAACCAAAGAAAAATGCGAATTGCCAGCAAGTCAAATTACAGAACATTAATAAGGTCAAAGCAGTACAGTTTATTATCATCTTTCACCGAATACATGAAACATTAACACTGTGTTACTTCATTCTCATGAYAATAATTGCTGAGAGACCTTCCTGTGCAACTTATTCTCATTACAACTTTAAAATTACATTGTGATTTGTAATCCTTTAGTCCTCTTCGAATTTGTCTCTCTCTAAATATCTTATTTCAAACTGCGCAGAGCTGCACATGAAATATTTCCAAATAACATGCTTTATTTGTACTTCRGAGTTTCACTGAAACTAATGGAAAGTAGACTAAGGCATACTAGCAGGAAGATTGTAAGACAGGATGCCATTTCCCATGCAAATGCATGAAAACACTCCATGGCAGAGCAAAAGACTGAGCTAAAGGCCTCCTTCCACCCTACTCAGCTGGAATTATTCTCTATCATTCTGAAGATCAAAATACAAGCAATGTCTGAGAATGCCTCCTGAATAGTGTATTACACAGGCTGAGAGTGCTAAATGTTTGGAGCCACCTGGTCTAGTGGAAGGTGCCCTATCCATGGCAGGGGGTGGAACTGGATGACCCTTAAGGGCCCTTGCAACCCAAACCGCTCTGACTCCGTGAAAAGCTTTCAGCTTTACTGCAACAGGAGACAAGGTTTCCTCTCCAGTCCACAGTGCAACATAAACYRCCCAGCCCAAACTGTACATTTCTYGTAAGTTAATATATTCTTCCAAAAGCTAATTGGCTTCAGGATTACCTAGCCTGACCTCTGAGACAGCAAGGGATGGATTTCTAGCTCAGTGCTAGGAAATTATATCTTATTAACACCACCACAAGTTGCATACCAACTCCCCATACAATAGGGTGAACATTAACCTTAATTTGCTCAGTAAATATTCACAGAAGTTTCTAAACTATACATTATATATGGAATACTTTGCCYTGAACAATAAAAACATCTTTGCTTTTTATTTAGAGCATCAGTATTTGAAAGTAGAAGTAAATATAATTGAAAGCTATTTATTTCCTATACACTGAAGAAGACAATGCTTAAGTGTTGGTATAGATGCAATTTATGACCCATTTATGAAACAGAAAAAGTGTTTCTCATTTTGAAGTAAACAAAACAAAACCCTCCTTTGTTGTTGTTGTTTATTCATCCTAACTTTCCAGATTTAGCAGGTGAGTTCAGGTGGACTGTAAAATTTAGATGCTTCAGTTAAATGAGGGTTTGAGTAACTCCACACTCACAGGACCTTTCACGTGTCTCTTGTTCACAGTACTCAGCTTCCAAGCAGGCATGATCCACTTGGCCTTGGAAAAACATTGCTTCCAGGGAACACTATCCAGCTCTATCATGAATCYCCATCTACTGAGAAGGAAGCAGGAATAGGCAGAACAGTAAAATAAATAGGAAGAAGGAAGAGTACTCATATTTGGTTTTTAGGTACCTAAACTTTCATCACTGGGTTATGCTGTCATTCCATGGTTTGGGTTGGAACGTAGAAAGTAATAATCTCTCACCTGCATGACAGTAAAATCCCAATCACCAGATCTTAGATGTCTCAAAACAATCATTTTGGATTAAACTCTTTATAGAATTAGAATGACACAGCCTATACCCATTCTGCTGAACATGCCCTTACTTTCAGTTCATACATTATCTTTCCCAGCTTCTACATCACTCTTAGAAAATACCCAGTTATCAGTCTTGCCACTTGTGGTTGGCTACTGGAAGACCAGACACACAGCTACAGGCTCTGCCTTCACTGTGGAATCCTCTTAGTGAGGCTTCCTAAAAGACTCTCACCTTTTTGCTTTACCCTGTCAGAAAACTATCCTACTCCCACCTGTAGAATCCCTTTGTAAGATGCATCAGTAAAATGACCTTACAATTCTTTTGAGCTGGGTCACTAACGCAATTTAAGCTACAAACAACAAAGTTGAGTGGACCCAAATAAGAAGTGGRAAAACAAGCAGGCAGGACTTTGTAAAGCACTTGTGCTATTGGAATAGCCAACGCATCATACAACCACAACCCAAGGCTCTGTACATTTGAACAATTACACATAAATGTGTACTGAGAACCATCAGTGTCACTGTGGCAATGAAAACCACCGAGAATTAACGTGTCTCAGGGTTTTGGGAAACACTAAATAAACAAGTTCTCGAGTGCCTCCTGCACAAAAAGCTACAGCAGCTCTGTCCTCCTGACCTCAGCCACTCAGCTGCCAGTTCCAACAACCAGCTGGAGGGCAGAGASGGGGCTGTCAAAGACATCTGATTTTAGAAAGGTACAGTAATAACATTTATGAGCTACTTGCAAATCACAAAAACTACTCACAAAGCCTCACTGTAGGACTAATTTTGTGGTTAAATTTGGACGAGCTGCTTTGGGAGCGGCACCTCTGTCTGAACCCTGCATGGTAACGTGGGGCATGGAAGCAGTGTGAGCACAGCCAGCTGAGAAACACTCTCCATTCTGATATAATCCATGACCATTCTGGGCAGAAGGTTTGGAATGAGAAATTATCTTTCATGACAAGCGGTCAAAAGTGTAGCCAGGTCATCRTTTTATTACGGACATATAAAATAATTCTTTTAGCACATTAGAATTAAACTGCTTACCTGGGAATGATCAAATTCGGGKTTTTTTTCAGTGTAACTATGGGATTTTGTTATTGCTGTTCTTAGGTTTAAAGCACGTGATGCAGTAAGAGGATCTGAATCAAAGATCTATCCAAAATTCTGTTCTAGTATTAATACATTTTGCATTATATTGATTCACATATAATTGTACTAAATTATGTCAGACATAGTTTGAGTGTTTTCATGGCAATTCCTCTGTGCCAGCATGGTGTCTGATACCACTGTACACTCTATTTAATATCATTTGTTGAATTAGCTTCTATTGGCACAGCATGTAAAAATGCCTTTTCCTTTTTCCTTTTTTTTTTTAAGCATTCTAGTGCGATACTACTTGATAAGTCACACACTATAGTTTTCAAAGCCTTTTAATTTTGTTTTCCCCAAATTAAAAAAAAAAATCAAATCCTCTTACTTTTCTAAACTTTAATTTTTAGCTTGTGGATTTTTTTGGTTTTCATGATCTGAGTCAGCTGCTTTTCATGAAATCAAATTAATGGGAGCCCTTCTCTAACAAACATGATAGATGGCTGGAGTTTTGTACAACAGAAACCATTTAGAACAGCATTAAAAGATTAATCTTCTGGTTTTATACATCTCTATGATGAAATATATATATATCCACACTCAAAACAGACTTACACCTGAAAAGCACAGTGCAAGATAAAATGTTATATAATATATAAAAATTCTAATAGCAAACCAAACCCAGATTTATGCTTTTTCATCCAAATCTGCTCCTCAAGAAGCACCTGAGTAGGAAGGGACAATGTGAAARTCAGGAAATGAAAATCTGTGGGTTTGTGGTTTTCTTTAAATAATAGCCTAAAAATAAAATGAGCCCCTAGAAGATTTAAAGTGTTTTTAAAAAAACAGTTATTACATTTACAATTCTGAGTTTTTCCTTTCTCTTGACCATAAGCAAATTAAACTTTTTCCATCTTGCTGCTATATTTATCAAGTATTGAAAGGAACTGTTAAATCCTTTTAAAAGCATGAACAGTCAGACAGTGATGAACACATCATGTGATGTGTTCACATGACATGTGATGAACACGTGACCATTGGAAATAAAAAGAAATCAATCCAATTTTGAAATACGCATTAGGAGTATAAAATTATTACCACTCTATCATATATTAGGATTAAAACAAAACAAGTTCTGATAGTAACTTCAAAAATAAAACAGATATTTGTAGGTAGAATCCTCATTAAAAAATGAAAATGGAGGCCCCACTTATTTCCTATTTATACACAAATATTCAGCACAAACTACAGCTTCTGCCATCCCCTGCTACTGCAGTAATTAAGTATTCAGACCAGTAAACAGCTCGGTTGGAATGATTTTATGACAAATGACCAAAAACATATCAACCATGAAAACTCAGCCCCTCCAAACTCCCCGAAGCCCAGGCAGCTCAATCAATGTGAAATAAGAGGGGAACTCCAGCGACAGCAGCGCCGCTCCCGCTCATTCCCAAGAAATCTGGGGCCAGGCAGCTCTCCCCCACTGCCTTCCACACACACGGGACACCAGGAGCAGGAAGGGAGGCGTGAGAAGCACAATAGATAAAAGGACAGAGCACTTAAAAAAATATGCCAATATGGAAACCAAGTCCGCGAGTCCAATGGCTGTTGGATTGATTGGGAGAAGGGAAAAAAAAAGGTCAAAGAAATGAATAAAGACTGAAATCAACGAATACAAACACCACCCTATAATAGGGCACACACCTGCTAACTGAAATAGCTGTATTTTCTGRAGTTTCCATACTACAGGAGGTACTACAATGTGCTGCAGCGCAGAAGGTGGCRAAGGTCACAGATTTAGCATAAGAACAACTAAAAGTTAAGAGAAATGCTTCTGAATGCCTYTGATTCTAACCTCACCTGACCAAAAGAAGCTTTGCTGGACCAAGTGCCCTGCAGGATGCCCCACAACCAATACAGAACTGTACACACACCCCCGTGCACATGTACCACACACTACACAGGAAGAGCTCCATAACAAGGTCATGTTGAGTCAGGAATAAAAGAAAAGGTGTAAGAGGTGGAGGAGAGAGAAAGCCAAGCCTCTGTACATGGACTATTAAATATTAAAGGTGGCTCGTTGTTACAATTCCCAACTTCAGCAGCCTTCGGTACTGAACTCCTATTTTTAACCAACTCCCAGGTCTATTTTCTCTGTGCTTTTCACATGGAACCAGAATATTAATTAGAATGAGATCATGCAGCTCCATCCAACAATGCCAATGTTATCTGAGGGTTGGACAGCATCCAGATTTCATTTCAATATATCACTTCGGTATTATAAATGATAAATCAATATTTCTAATAGTTTTCCATTCTAATGTATTGCGGTGGAAATAAGCCAGCATAGCCTACAAGAAACATGCAGATTCAAAGGGTCAGACTTTGAGCATAATGAAATGTAATTATTGTTTTTGGTCACATGAAACTTGAAGGCAATTGGTCACCAAAATCAAGGGAAATTCAGGAGGAATTTGAAAAATTAACATAATTTTGAAGTTAAACCAAAAAYTAACAGGTCAGTGAGTCAGCTCAGTCCAAAAACAATGTTCATTAGCTTTGAGCAAGCGAAGGGAAGGGAAATGAACTSCTTAGAATTCAAAAGGCACAACTAAAGTGTCTTTGCTTAAGTGCAGCACATTATTGCTGTAATTCCAGGGAACATCATATATGAACTGTGSCACTTACATAACGYRGTAATAAACACATCCATTATTTAACTCTAGGGAATAATTCATATATTTTCTCCACATGCCTACATGCATTTAACTCAAAGTTCTTGTATGCTGCCGATGGTTTTTGGCTGGGTTTTTTTTGTCTTCATGATATTAACAATAAAATGTACCTGACTGACAAGACATGGAATAGGAAGAAAATATTCTGCCTTATTTAAGTGGTCGAGTAAAGATACTCAAGCAGAGTCCTGCAACACGCATTTGAGTGTATTTCAGACATTATGTCAGTAAAAGTAAGACTATAACAACAAAACTAAAGCAATGAAAAAATAATTAGTAGACTAAAAAATAATAAGTGCATTATTTCCATTTGTAAGTGCATTATCTCACATTCTAAAGACACAACAGCAACTTCAAAACTCTATTCCAAGAATGGTACTTCTCAATATTTATCAAAAGTATATGCAATTCAAAGCAAGAGTCCTTATGATTAATTTGTATTATTTTTTAAACTTGGAAAAAATCGATTCAAATCTCATTTAACATAATGCAAAAATAGCCAATTCCATTAAAATCAGTGCTGCAAACCTTGCCTAAGCTGAGTCCCACTGAATTCACTGAAGTTACCTAATATATTCATTTGCTAAGTCAGCAAAATCAAATGTATGTCTCATGAATCTGCTTAGAAACAAGGTGAGTCCTACAGGAAAGTTCTGTCATCAGAGCTCAAAATATTCAGAGTTGGTACTGAAGTTCAAGACTTACATTTTTTTTTAACATATGCATCTAACTTGCTTACAATGCAAGGCCACAAATCAGTTCTTTACAGAACACACATGGCACCTCTGGAAAATATCTCAGTTTSTAAGAGATATTTAGACTCTGTAGAACAGTAATAAGGCATTTGACATTCCTTTAATATCTCTTATGAAAAAAAAAGGTAAACTGAGAAATTATAAATAATATCAAGCCAAAAGTGAAGTCAAAACTACCAGTGTCATCTTGACTGAAAATCTCCCACCAAGAATAATCTCCATGATCTTCACAGAGTGGAGACAGGCCTGATCAACAATGAGCTTAAAATCTTACCTGATCATGTGCCTTGGGTATGAAAAGATAAGGGGTTGTAATTTTTTTTTATTTTAAATCTCTGTGGGAGTTTTTTTAAGATTTTTTTAAGTACATTGTAATTCCTATGAAGAATAAAAATAATACAGCTGCTTTCTGGCTTTCCTTAGAGAACAAAAAAAAAAACAACTTAATTTTACCATAGTCTATTGTAATGAAAATTTGAGCTTATTTAAAGCAGTGTGAGTATAAATCCCCAATTATGAAACAGTGCTGCAAAGGTGTAGGCAGATGCAAGAGATCTGCTGGTGACAAAGAGAGCACCCTAGAGAGTGTATTGAGGGGGAAAAGAGAGACAGGGAGAGGAGAGGAGAGGAGAGGAGAGGAGAGGAGAGGAGAGGAGAGGAGAGGAGAGGAGAGGAGAGGAGAGGAGAGGAGAGGAGCTGCCACCCCCCAGTGCAGGGGTCCTGGGGCTCAGGATGGACTGACCCCACAGCTTCAATGGGTACTCAGCGCAGCAGGAACTGCTCCCACTGATGTGCAACTGCAAAACATCATTTCTTTCCTTGCCAAGGCTCAAACTGATGGAATTTCCCTCTTTATTCCAAGCAGAGGCTGTCTCCACTCCGGGGCAGGCCTGCTGGACAGCAATTGCAAGGACAAGGCCCTTATGCCCTTTTTTGCCTTCGGGAGCATTGGGTTTGCTCTTGTTCAACCCATGAACTGCATTCATTCAGCACACCTTGAAGTACAGGTGTGACCTAGATACTTTTATTTATAGATGCTATTTGTTTATGCATTAGCATTTCCACTTCCTTCACACTAAATCATAACACTKGCTAAATATGGGACATCATCTGGCAATGTTTTTGTGATAGTTTACATGTCCATACAGCAAGTTCTGGTAAAACACGTTGCAGCACACAATAAAGGTCTGTATGACTACTCAGTGTTTCGGTTACTCCAGAGGAGTCTTCTCTTCTGAAGACTATTCATTTTCAAAAGACAAAATCAGAACACAATTTGAAGCTGCAAAAGTTTGAAGCGTGGGGCTGATGGTTCCTGAGGAAACGCTGGTGAGCACATCTGAAGATCCACCTGGTGAATCTCTCGAAAATCCATGCCTGGCATTCCAATCTTTCCTGCCCATTGGTTTGAATGGTGTATGAATTAGATTAACTGTCCTGATTATTCAAAGAAATTTAGCTTAACGACCTGCAATTACTTTAATGGCTTTGAAATTCAGAAGGTAAGAAGGCACTATGTTTCTTTAAATGAACATTAAATATAAAATGTCTCTGACTGACTGTCATGAAAACCCAATTTTATTGCCATTTAAATTATTCAGAATCAATATCAGACATTAGCTATAGTTAGGAAGCTTATGAAGACAGAAGRACCTAAAAGAGACCCTTTTTAATGCAGAATAATGACATATTGTTTTGAAAGTAACAGGTTATTTGCTATCTATCACCGTTTCAGAAAGCAGTATCTTTATCTCTTTTAACACTAAGCTATAAAAAGAAAAATGGACTGAAGTTCATCTTTGATGAGTTTGTGCTTAAGCTCATTTCCCCACTTTGACTATTGAATGTTCTAAGTTGTGATGAATGTAATTTGTATTCTAGTACCATCATGTGCCTCCAGTCAGAGGTAGTAAAACAGTACTAGCTATTCCACACACAAARTGTAGCAGGAAACATTTCAGGTCAAGTAAGAATTAAAAGAAATCTTGAAAAGATGAGATTAATGAAAAATGCATAATATTGGTATGGAACAATTCTCAACGCTGATTTAAAAATAGCTTCAGTAGTGTTGCTGCCTAAGGATACACCATTTCTAAAGAGTAAAGAAAATGGGTAAGGGATGATAAAGTCATAAAATTCATTATATGTATAACCCAACCTCTTTGATTCTTCTTGCCAGTTCAGGATAGTTCAAATACAGCATGACACAGACAGACCATGAGATCCCTCACTCCAAATTCCAGGYAACAACCAGCACAGGGAAACTTAGAAAAGTTTGAGAACACCAGCACAGAGTAACCAAGAGCTCCTCACTAGACAAACAAATGGGATTGTTCAAAGGAATGTGCTTATCTGCTCAACTGGAGCACCTCCCAGGACAGCTCCAGCTCAATAACTACATTGCAGGATACCTAKAAATAGTTAGCTAAAACCCATCTGTAAGACTCCAGAGGTTTTCCTTCTCTTTTGAGATACTGCATTTATTAGCTATTATATATAAACAAATATTCTAAATAATTATATTATGTAATATATTAYTTTTTCCTAAGTTAAAGGCAAATAAAGTCATCGAGTGCTGACTTTAAAAATAAAGRGGGGCAGAAGGATGAATGTCATTGAAGTTACAGTTCATCAATGAATGCTGTTACATAGGACCCATCATATATTGGGCTATAACCTGTTGGGAAACAATAAAATATCTCCATGCAACCTGCTTTTTAATAGCTGTGAACCATAAGCAATTCCCATCAGCTCCCATCACCAGCAGTGGTTGGCTCACGCCCTGGAAACCAAACCACATTTACATATGCAGCTTTAGGCTCCTGATTTTGATAACTTTGGTGTGAGAGTTTTAGCTCTACACAGAGTTATTGTATTCAAYAGAGTTGGCACTCACTCAAAATCTCTACTTCATCTATTAATTCAAGTCACTCACAAAGTTTCTCCCACGTTCTTCCAGCCCACTCCTATTCTAAATTTGTAGGCTAGAATTTATTTCAGACACATTTCCATATGAAATAATTTCTTTTCCCATCAGCACCCTCTGCCTCCACGAATGGCATTGAGAAGATGCAGTTGGGAYATTTTTTCCCCTAAATAATCGTTATAGTGCATAACAACGATAGCAGTAGTAAAAGCAATAAACAACAGCAGTGAAATGCAAATGTGACAGCAGTTTGTCCTTCAGAAGAAATAAACTGTTGCTGTTTGTGGTGGACCAGGGTTGGGAACCATCAGCTGCGCACRTTTTAAACAGGGAAATGACAAGGTTTTAAAGAAAAAGAGTTGTTTTGGGGAACATTTCAGTAGATTCAACCACCAAATAAGCAGCAAATATTTCTGTGTGGGCCTAAAATAATCATTATTAATAATTAATAACATCGCCACGACACCTCAAGATAAACACCTTACAAAAATACCCCATTTGAGCAGGATCAAAGTGGAAAGTATTATTTCTGCTCCCTCTGGCATGAACTTCTGGACCAACTATGACTATTGTCATTCTTATGTTTTGTGGGATTTTTTTCTTCCCCCAGAAATATCTTGAGAATTACAGCAATTACAAACAGTGAAAACTTTCAAGCAGGTGATTTGGAATCATGAAGCCACTTTAATTGCACCTGAAATTTCACGCTAATAACTTTGCCCAACAGCAAAAACAAAACTCCAAAGAATCAAGTGACTGCAACAGCTCATTGTCCTCCCACAACCAATGTCATGTACACCAGATCTGCACTTCTGTTTTCTCCCTCTCATAGCCAAGAATCATTTCCATTTTACCTCCAAGCCAGCCGAGAAAAATAACTTGGAATCATAAAAACTGTCCAAAAAAATGATGTGCCTTCACACAAACTACATTTTTTTTTTTGCCTCCTATTCATGCCTATTTCACTGTAATACACTGAGAAATGCAAACATGTAATTTGGGACTATTTAAAATCCGCTTGGTTCCTCTGTATATATATGTACATKAATATTAGGGTTAAAAAAGGAAAGAAAATAAGATTAATTTAGCACAGAAGGAAAGTCTGCTTCATTTCATCAGTGCTCTTTGAAAATAGTGTGTTTTCAGCAAAACTGACAGAAGAATTGAATAAATTACATAGGAAATTTTAATATTTCAAATGCCTATCATATTRCAGATTATTTTGAATATATGGAAGATCAAAGCTACAAATGATTGATTTTGAAAGTTCTGGTAATTTTCTATTTTATAAAAAGACTGTCAGGAAAGGGGAGTTAAAAACAATGACAGTGCTAAGATATCATGGAGTAACGATGCTGGTTTCTAATTAAAAAAAAAGCTATTTTTAAGAGAAGAGCCTTTCATGGTGAGAGAATGTTGGGCTTGATTCCAAAAACAATAAAAAGAAATTTACTGCCCCCTCCTGGACCGGTAAAACAAAGTTACATTTTCTCTCAAATCACAAAACCACTCAGATGTTGTTCTTTTATTAATTAACACACACTCCATCCATACAGAAAGATGTGAGAACAGGTGATGACTTTGGCTGACTCCTGGAAGTTAAAAGCACCAAGTTCAACACAGGAGTCAAAGAACTTTTAGAKTGTTTCCTCAGGATCATCCTTAACTGCATCTGTTAAATGGCAAAACAGTGTAAGAGTTCTATAAACACATGAAAAATACAATGTGATGCTCTAAGGGAAAACCTTTTTGTCCTAAATAGCATAAAAACGTCTTTATTTATGTAAGTTAAGCTGATGTTTCTTTTGTTTGGTTTGATTTTTAGTTTGTTTGGGTTTGGGGGGGGCTGCTTGTTGCATAGTTTGGAGTTTTTTTCTTTGGTTGGTTTGGTTTTTTGTGCTTGGTTTGGTTTTTTTTCCGGTTTGGGTTGTGGTTTTGATTTTTGCCTTGAGGGGTGGTTGTATGGTGTCTGTGCCTATGATCCCTTATTACTGAAGATTTTAAGAAAACACTGGCTTTCTTCAACACAAAACCAAAGTGCAACTGATCCTGCCAACAGAAACTGTGTATTAATTCACTTTAAAAACTATTTGAAAAAGTAGCCCACGCTAAATTTAACTTGCAATAAAAACCAACACATAAATTGRAAGGAATTGAGTTACATGAGCTTTAAAAAGTACTCACCATAAAAAAAGATTTTATACTTAAAAAGAAAACAATTAATATGACTATGTTTGCAAACTACTTTTAGACACTACCTTCATAAAAATCAACACTTCTTGGCACAAACTGGAGTAAGGATTGAGAAGTCTTTGTGCAATGACAACAACAAAAGYGAGGCAGAGAAGAAGGACAATGCCCAGGGATGCCAAAGGGAGTGGGGTGAAGAGCCCAGAAAGCCAAACCCAGCRAGGAATCTTTTCCAAATGGGAGATGTTCAAGCCAAGGCAGTGCCAGGATCAGSTCTCAGAGCTGGTCCCAGGGGCACAAAGCTGTGCCTTGCCAAGCTGGTACCTGACCTTGTCAGTGCACTTCTCCCAGCGTGAAATATGCCCCAGTAAATCCCCAAACTTGGCACAAACGTCCTTCCTGTCAACATCACATCTCACTATTTCCTGCAGTCTGCTTGATGTTTAGTGCCACAGATTTATAGGCAAGGCAAATCCTGCTTTCTTCTTCAGCTTGGGATCCWTTATGCCCTTCCTGGAACATCAGAAAGTGATGCAGTTGACAATTTTGTCCAAAATGCTGCTGGATTTTGTTCATCACATCAGGAACAGTGCTACAGTTGTAGAAAGAGTAGCTATTGCTCACTACAGTGTTGCTTCTTGGTATGAAAATGAACTTTATGCTGCTTAATACTGGCAGATTAAGCTATGAAGAGTTTGCCCTGCAGCTTTTCCAAACCCCCTSTGAAATGAGAGATCATTTTAGGCCATCAGAATGTGCAGCACCAGATCCACTTACCAGTTGCTTCTCCCACTCTGCAACTCAATCAGCAGATTCCTCCTGTCCATTCTGGGCTCACTGAAGCCACCCTCCCTTTACAAATGAAGCACAAAGATCATCCTCTCTTGCTGAGAGAAAAAAATTTGCAGTTAGGAAATAATTTAATGCGCGTGCTCAGGCCTCCCACAGATGTTGGGATGCTCTGAGATTCCTCGCTGATGAATATGGTAAACCAAAACACCCATCTGGACACACACAAACTGCACCAAGGAAACCCYGGCCAAATCATTCACTCTGCATTGATGACTGTGGCTTTTAATTTAGTTTGCTCATAAAACTCATTTAATTGTAGACTATCCAAACAGAGCTCTAAAATAATAAAAAWTTTATTAATCTGAGGAAAAGACATAAAAACATTTATAAGCCTCTAAAGTTATCACCATAGAAACTCCTCTGGGCTCCAAAAGGCAAAGCACTTTACAATTATACGCTTTGATATGATACTCACTGYATTATTAAGTTTAATCAACTGTTAATATGAAATTAGGAGGTCTTATAAGTAGCTCATGGAACAGCCTTTGCTCATAGTATATTGGGAGGTGTAAGTAGGGCTCAAAAAACTCTACKTATTCCTCAGGCTGTCATCCACATAACATAAATTATGATTTCAGAGATGCTATGCCGATCTGTTCCAGCTCTAGAAAGAATTTTTAGTAAGAATATTGAAAATAATACAAGCTTGAAAGCAACACAATCTTAAAAAGGGGACTTATAAAAAGAAACCTTGCTGATATCAGAATCCGACACCAAATTTAAAAAAATCGTAATTGTTGCAGATTCCAAAATAAAGAGCTGGGAGAACTTGTCATACACAGAGATGCCCTGGTAACTCTTCCTCAGCCCATGCAAACAGCATCCTTCTCTGGTCATACTTTGCCTTTAACAAAATGCATAATATTCCCCTTCTGCAAATGCCTGTGGGAAGAGTTTCCAGGTATGAGGGGTCTGGCACCAGGGTGCAGGGGAGTTAGAGGGAGGAACAAACACAGGCACAGAGAGGCACTTTCAATCCCCTTTGATTCCTCCATCACCTGGAYGCCTGCTTCCACTGTGCTCCCGTTCTGCTTGTTGAAATAGCCCACAAAAAGTAAATCTGACAATTTGGGAAGCTAACTCCCCTTCATTTGAGATAAATCTTACATTGCAGACAGCATTGAATGGATTTGTCTGTGCAGTGGCACGCTGGAGCTGTGTGACTGCTGCTAGGCTATCCTAACACCACCAATGCCATTTTTCTGCATAATGAAGAGTGGGAATGGGATCTGCCATCTCAAATCCAGTTTGGGATGAGGGACACTGATCTGCCCTCATCAGGATGATAGAGTCCAATGGTGTTCTAGAGTTCAAGTGATGAGTTTTCTCCTAAATGTGAATGTCCATATTTAAACCTTTTTTTTTTAATTTAGCCTAGTGTCTATCTTTTCTAAGCATGTTTTGGGARCATTTTCACTTTCACTTCTGCTTCTTCTATCTTCAAGTGTCGACTATTTCTACCTGTTATGCTTCTGTGTTAYACTGTGATATTATTTATTTAATGCTACGAAGTTACTTCACATTGCCAGACAGAAGGGAGGTGAATGAATGGAGAATGGAGTAAGAACTGAAATGTGGAGATACGTGTACAGGTAATGATGACATCAAACCAGTGTAYTGCTTATTCTGTGACTGCAAATAGATAATTTTGATCAAGGCTCAGGATAACCCAGAGGTGAGTTACAGAATCTGCCAGAGGATTGCAATGAGGCTTTGAAATGGACAGCTCATTTTCAGTTTTTTGGCTGCTCAATTTAAATTTGTGTGTACTAGAGGTTGTTTTTTGCTTCAAACCAACTGCAAACTATCRTCTTTTAGCACTCAAAACACCAACAACTAGCAGGGTATTTCTGAAAAGGTTCCCCTCCAGATCCACAGAGGTGAGAGATGTTGTGGAAGAGAAGGTCTGTTACACAATATCGGTCAAAAAAACTTAGCAACTTCAAAAAAATTTAATGTTCTAATATTTTCACTAAATTGCTGAAGAACTTCAGAGAAAGAACCCACACRTTACACTGCACTTGATAAGCCAGAAAAGAAACAAAGGTAAATCTTACGGGAAACTCCTGAAGAGGACCTTGTGGTGCCAAGGAAAGGGGAATTTTATATCCATGTTTCAGCTGGAGAAGAGGATTGTGCTCAGACTATGACCCTCTCCCTAGGCAACTAAAAGCTGTGCTGTTGTTTATGATGATTAATTTCCTAGACTGTTATGTTTCAAGGTAATAAATTATTTACAACAAACTTCAGTAAAGCTAAATGAGCTCAGCCTCAGGAAGACATTTTGAAGGTGTGAAAAGGATTGGGATGAGGGGAACGAAAATAAAACGACTGGACAAAGAATCCTGTCAGCTTCAGAGGGTGAAAATTGTGAAGGGAAATGTAATGACTGACTATAAAATATGTATGGGCGAAGTGAAATTGTAAGAATATTGTYTTGATTCCAAGTTTTCAGGACCGAAGCAAAAGGGAATTTTAAGGTTGTAGAAGTAGGGAGGTGTATCTGGTGATGTTACTGTATTGCAGTACTCCAAAAATGCAAGAAAAAAAACCCCAAAACAGCTTCCAGTCAGTGTTCCATGCATTCCACAGAATGTTCAAGCTACACCTTACATCAAGATTTCTGCGTTCCTTTCAACTCCAGCCAYGCAGATGCAGTAGACTGTGCACACCATGTGCTGCGCCACCGTTAGCAATGCAAACAAACAATTAGGAAAGCTCCTGTTCGATAACTTCGGGTCGAACATCCAAACCCAAATGCAGCTTAATGGASAAATAAATCTTCTCGTTTTCTATGCACTCAGACATTTCTGTCAGCCACAGCAGCGAGGCCCCGTGCCATGGGGAGCCAAGAAACATTTATCCAGAGAGATTTGTGTTTCACTCAGTTCTTTTAGAGACTGAAAGGGTCAGAGAACCCATGTGCTGATGCATTCTACCAATAATTCTTATAACAGATGAAAAAGAAACTTGACAAATGTTTAAGTAATTAAAATAATGTCCAATTAGTGTATCTTTCTCTCATCTTCCTTTTTTTTCCYAAATAGATTCTTTGATGCCTTTTCCCTCCAGGTTAAAGAACTTCCCCTTAGTACTACACAAAGCACATTCTGTGAAAAGAAAACAAAGTATAAACAGAATATGGAATGGGTTGCCGCGGGAAAGCTAACCTATTTTCCTATCTGCATGGATCATGACACCTTCAGTTAATTTTAAAAAAATCTTACCTATTTGTACTAAGGGATTAAAGTATTATGAATCTCCTCCAATTCCTAACTCCGAGATAAAATACAGGCAAGTTGTAACCATAAATCTATTTTTGAAGCAACGGAACCCACGCTGCACAATTTAAAATGCGTCTACACCCACATAAAGAGCTTCATATTTAAAATATTACAGAGACTGAGATTGCATGTCCTGGTTTGTTTACTTGAAGTCTCACAACAAAGACACACATTAAGTATGATTTAAAGCTCACACCAAGAGAGTAGGATTCAGCAGATACAAACACTGAGTAATCCCACTCGTACCTGAGGAAATTCAGATTTCTCATCTGTGTGGAGGGAGCAAATAGCAACACACACCTACATAGCACAGGCGTTCCAAAGTTACCTTCCCAATACTTGGAGAGTTGCCTCATATTTCTGTCTTCCTCAGACTCTAAATGTATCTACACTGATATTTTGAAGGCACGCCAGTGGGTTTCTACGTGTGCAATTTTTTAAAAACAGGTCCCCAAGTGTTAGTTTGTTGGAGCAATTTACTGGCTTTCAGTACAGCACTTTCAGGATACACTTTTGGTTGCGTTTCCATGACACAGGCTACACTGTTTTAATCATCTGTGCACGGTGATGAGGGAATTACCATGCACTCGGGGACACAGTGTCATTAGGAAAGTGGCACAGCAGGGGAATAAAAATGATTTTAAAATCTTCAGGAATTAAGCAGCCACCATTGCAGCGCTGTTTGTTTTAAGTCGCTACAGAAGCATCCAAGCGAAAAGCGACAACGACGAACCCAAAGAACGCCTGGTAYTGTAAATAATTAAAATTTCTGCCCTCTCATTTCTCAAGGCTCATAAGAAGCAAGGACGTGCAACCAACTGGGTCAGACAAATGAATCCATTCACACAGCTGGTGAAAGAGTCTTCCTGAGCATAGCTAATGTGCTGGGGTAGGAATATTTGAGCAGGTGTAATTATACTAATGATTTATTGAATGTTTGATTAATTGGAAATTAAGTGAATGCACAGTGGCAGAATTGTCATAGCAAATCGTTCAGCTGTTTGGTTAAAAGGTGCTCAATCTCCCTTCAGTAAAGCAATTAAGAACATCCTAAATCATGGAAATGAATTATCTGTGCAGAATTATCTGATGTAATGATACTCTTGCACACAAACTAAAACCTACGAACAAACTACCCTAACAAGAAGTGAATTCATGAACTTACAACACAAATACCTTACAGTGCTCATTAAAACAATGGCTCTCCTGACTTCCTGAGATACCATGTGGGAGAGCAAGATATACAGAATTATCTAAATAAAGTTCAGGACGTCTAGAAAGCAGCCTAGAAACCTCTAGAAGAGGCTCAYATTGCAAATGATTAATCAGTTAATCGTTAACAAAGCTATATCCTGGATAAGTCTTTGTTTTTCTGTTTTCAATGAATTAGAGCAACTTAATAAAGAACCCCTAGTGCTGCCTTATTCAAATCTTTCAAGCAATGGTTAAAGAATCTGCCAAAACAGAGTTCTGGTGTTTCTTTTTCATTCTGAGTTCACTGATTACAAGCCACCTCCAGTTCAGAATTACTTCAGTGCTACAACTGCAGGCTTGAGATATTGAAACCCAGTTGCTCCTTGACATATTTGGACCAAACATTACCATTTGGATCCACAATGTCTTGCAATAGCTTTTTGGTAGTGCAGTTAGTAGGGGAAAAAAGCCGAGTCCCTTCATAACTGGGATATTAACAAAAGATTAAAATTATATAATGCAAAGCCARAATCAGAACATGCAAATGAGTAGTCAGCCTGCAGCAGGTAATTATCAGATAATAGGTTTACTATTCTTATCCTTTCAAGTATTTGGTAAGGCAGTTCAGAGGATTTTAGAAGAGAACAGTAAGCCCACAGCTAGTTCTTGGAACATAAGATTTTTTTTAGGAGTTCTATAAAAAATAAACATTGGCTTTACTATTAATCTTGGTCAGTTTAAGGGAGCCTGTCGGGACATGGATCAGGAGCCCACAGCCACACTGCCAACCCCAGCTACAACCTGGGCCAGGAGTTTGTTTGGTGCTTGTGTGGAAGGAATATCTTTGTGTGGGTGGGACAGTGGTGTCAGCTTTGAAAAGGCACATTCCTGGGGGCTCTTCTGTTTGAATGCTTCTGCTTAGGTTTAGGCACATTCACAAGTAAAAACGAAATCACAGTTACCCAAAACAAGCTGTTTTCTAGATAAAACTGGATTTTGTTTCTTAACTAGTCTATTTATAGAAGAAAATCCTTTATTCATACAAAGCAAACAGCTCTGCTTAATTCCTAACCACAGCCACAACTTAAGAGGACCTGGCAGCTACAGAAGATCTGAAGATTTTCACATCCAATCACAGTGACTTTTCCCACAAGGCACTAATTACGTCATGATGCAAACCATATAATGTCTTTAGTTTAGACAGAGAGTTCTAATGATCAAAATTGAGGAAAAAAAATAAAAATCTCAGTTTTATTCATCCACCCTCTAAACAGGACTCTTCTTCTAGCTACTGTTATTTTCTCCTCCTGGGAGGGAAGGGTGGTAGCCCTGGGAGCTCGCTGGAAGTTATCAGAGCCACAGAACTAAGGAGAGATCAAGAGAGCTGTAGCCTATTACTTGTATGCTCATTCCCAACCTGAAGAGCTCCTTCAGCAGCACTTGAAAACACTTCATACCATAACCACAGGAAAATGGAAGCCACTTGACTGAGTCAAGCATGGAGCGAGTCTGTATCATCACACGGCTCCTCCTTCCCCGCTTTGTGGCAGAATCCTCTGATCCCGATTAACAGAAAAGCTTAATTAAAATAAAATTAGTGCTCTTTGCTTTCCCCGCTGTCCTCCCTGCTGTGAAAATCTACTGGTGCACCGACTCGTAATTACCAAATTGACTTATTTAAAAATGTGTCCTTTGAATTTCCATTTATCATATTTTGCTCTCCAATCAGCCTGGCTTTTTGCCAGTTCAGGAAAAAGAACCACCACCCTTCCATCCACGTGAAAATGCCAATATAAAGATCATTGCTAAGCTCCAAATTGTCTATCAAACAGCTGAAATGTTACTTATGGTTTTACATAACCCTACAATCATAACAGCACATGCATAATTGATGTTAACATCCCAAAATATAAGAAATGGCACATACAGCCAGTAATCCATTCACAGTTAGAAATACTAGATATTATTAGGTTATTTCCAACAATTATCAACTCATATGTGGTGCTGTTGTATATGGCAAGTCTTGATTTCCTTTCCTAGAGACAAACAAAAAGGATGTTACCCTATTGCAACTGAGACAGCAAAGCTTGAGAAAATAAATTTGAATGACCACAAAACCATTTTACTCATCTMGCAGCTGGAAGAAAGCCTCTTGCCAAAGAGAAACTCTCTGTCTCACACCTTCCTTCACCAATAACAGGACAAAATGTTTCTATACTAACAAGAAAGAAAAATACACCATGGACCATATCCAAGACAGAAAATGTGGTCTGACAAGATTTAAAAGAAATAAATACTAAAAATTCAGGTGATTTTCCAGATGTAGGATGTTATATATGGGAAGCTGCAGAGGAAATAAGAAGGTTCAATTTTTTTTCATAAACATGTATGAAATATTCCACAYCTATTTGGATAATGACACAGATTTGAATAGGTGTTAACATTGGAATCACCTAGCATATAGTRACTACACACCACAAAGTGATTTTTAATGTGGGATCAAAAGAGATTCTGCTTTGATAAAAGCACAGTGAAAMACTAAAAATTTGTATCAAGCAGCTAAAAGAAGGAACAAATAATGGGTCATCTTAGAAAATAAGAACATCAACAGTTAGTTCAGTACTTCATGAAATTCTAAGGTTTCTCAGTAGTATAGAGATAAGAGTTCTGTATAAATTGAGAAAAAAATAACATACTGSATATTTAGGACTGAAAATAACTTTGAAAAATTTAACACTGCAATCAAGAGAGATTATCATTTGCTAGAAGAAAGGAATAAAGTGCTGGTTTCTAGCTTTTGACTGAAGYATGATATCTTTTGCTTTAAAACAATGCACATTCTTGAACCCAGAACTCTTCCTGAAAGCTGACTCCAAATATCCAAATTTTCTCCTAAAATCTGTGTATACAGTCCTAGCAATACACCATAGCATAGCCCAGGATATCACCAACACACAAAGAGCACTCTTTACTTATTCAGAAGCCTTTCCACTGCTTTTARTAAGTTAAGGAATAGATGCCCAGGTATTTTTTTTTCCCCCCTCATAGTGACTGGCCAAGCCACACTAGCTGAAAAAACCTAAATCTGGAAATTCATGCATCTATCTCTGACTATCCAAGATTCTCAGGGGAAACTTTCATTTCCTTATTGGGGATATACTTCCCAACATAAACACGCTTGATTTTACAACAGAAAACTATGASTTTGCTGAAAAGTGAAAATTAAAGCATGTGAGATCCCAAAACACAAAACTGTTGTGTTTTGGGATCTCACATGCTTTAATTTTCACTTTTCATTTCCTCGTGATTCTTATTCCATGAACATAAGCTGTGTCTCACTGCACGGAGTGCACCTCTGAAACCATAAAAGCAAGCAAAAATCTCACTWTAAGATATAACACGCACATTGTCCATAGAACCCATTTCAGAATGCAACTGTAGCAGAGAACAAATAACACAACTCATGCAAATCTGATGGGTTTCAATACATGGCCAGCAGATGGCAAATCTGCATGGTACRGAGACGTGGTGGTGGTGGTGGTGGGGAAGGTGCCGTGGCAGCTCCATGGCTCCCTGCTCCCCTTTCAGCCAGGGGGCTGGGCGACTTCACGAAAATCAGGAATCAGTGCTGGAATGTGGTCCACAGTTCCCGAGGTATTCCTGCTCCCAGCACGCTGCTGCTGAGCGCTGCGGTGCTGAGGGCCTGCTGCTGGCCACCAGGCACAAAGGTTTCATGAACCAACCCCCAGGGTTTATTCCTTACGACGTTTTTGACGTTTACGCAACGTTTTTTCATTTTTCGTTACTGCAAGGAGAAGCAAGGGGGGAAAGAATAAAGGAYCTCTCGTTGCCAGACCATCATTTAAAATGCCTGAGCTGGCTTTATGGAAGTGTTTTTTAKGCAGTAATTTTTGATTTAGTATAGAATTATAATCAGCAAGTAACTAAATGCATTTGTAGACTTCGTAGCTTATAAAGGGAGTCATTAAAAACAACATCTTACATATTTTATGTTTTATTAACAGGCAACAACAAAAACTGAAAGCACTCTTATCCCCACTTATCTCAGTCTTGGTGCTTTTTCCCAGCATTTAGAGGGGTAAAATCTTTGCCAGTGTAAATCTGTGTATTCCTACATGTGTACATTAACCTCAGYTGACAGTGTAATTTGAACACTGCATATAATAAGCATCAAAATAAACTTGTGCAGATATTTTTATTTGTTCCCAGAAATGAATCAGTTTTCCCTATTAAACCATTTTTTTAAACTTATTAGGCCTTTCTCCCTATTTTTTTAATAGAAAGTGATGCTTTCTATATTGAATTAGCTGGAAAAATTACAGTTAAACCATATCACCTTGGTGCTTTATAAGGAGAAAACTGATTGTGAAAATACTGTTTTCTTTCTTCCAYGCACTTAAGAATTTTGCATGTTTTATCTGGAACTATGCATGTCTCATCAATTTAGCAAACAGAGAGAGTGAAAACTCAGATAYAGGAAAACTTCAGAGCAAAAGATAACTAAACTTTACTTTTTTTTTCRTTTTGCTTCAATGCACAGGAAGAAAAGTTACCATAAAAAAATCTGCATATTGATAATATATACATTTCTTTCCTCAACCAGCTCCTGTAACCATCACATTCCCCACATTGAAACTGATAATTCTGCAGAGAACATTGAAGGTCAGCAGTTCTAAACTCTTCTATTTGATAACATGGAAGTGTTCCAGAGTTGAGAGCAGTTTTCTTGGTGACCCCCAGGCCTCTGCCCTTCCCCCAAATGCCATGACCAAAGGAGAACTCTTTTATTATGGACAATCACAGAACCCTTATTATAGACAATAATGCGTCCATACAAAAACTGAAGGCCAGTCATAAGAATGTTTCACATAAAGCCAGAATATGAGAAAGATTTAAGAGCACAAAGCTCCTTGGAAATGTCCCTCATTTCCTCCTTTGTGTTTGCAACAGGTGAGTTGCACATCTCTTGGTCTTTGGGCTTAGCACACATGAATAATCTACATTAAACAGGGAGCTGGTAGATCCCTTCCCACGTTCAGCAGCTGCAGAGTTCCAAATAGGAAAAATAACCTAATGAGGCATCCAAAATGCTCATATGACTTAAGAGTGGTTGGACCTGAGCACGTGAGCACCCTAAAAGAGAAGTCAATTATTGGACAGCACATATGGCTGTCCARTTGCCAAAGGATCTCTATCACACAAAATTGTGGTGGGTCTCTCTTATCTGAGATTAAAAATATAATCAAAAAGCACTAAGTAGACAAGGTATGTTTCTATGGGGCTTTACAGACTGTTAGAGGAAATTCTAAGATCAGAACACTCAGGGAGTCACTGGGTGCATCAAATAAAGCTCATGGTAAAGTCTCATCATTAGTCTTTTTTTTTTTTTTCCTGTTTCCACTTGAAGCTAAGTCACCACTTTATGTCTGGAATAATGTACTTGGGAAAATATTAAAAAATGTATTCTTGATTAAAAAAAACCCACCATGTTCTATAGAACACTGAAGGTATTTGACTTTTCCCTTATAAGAACACCAGTTATACTAAAAACTAGATTCCATTTTACAGCACCTTAAAAACAAAAATTACAAAAAAATATTGTTTTCTAAAATCACTGGTACTCTTAATGTGTAAAATAAACCAGTACAGTGTTATAATTGTTAATTATTTTCAGCATCCAGATACACCACAGCACCTTAAAGATGGCCAGAACGGCCCTAGAGCACTCAGTTAAAAGATTTTATTGATACCATCATAATCTATATCTAAGCTCCTTCACACTCATCCACGCAGCCCCTTCACAAAAGCATTTGTTCCACATCTTTAAGAAACATTTCAAACCAATCTACAGTTCAAACAGGGAGGAACTGAAGACACCACCAGCAACACTGTCCAACAGCAGCCCCAGCGAGAGCCTGACCTCCAGACTTGGCCGAGGAGCAGAACAGAGGACAAAACAAGAGCATTTATTCCCAAGGAATACGTGTTGGCCACCGGATAACATCCCTYTGGCACTGAATATTTCACTTTCTGGCCAAGAAACTGATTGCCTGTGAAAGAGGGGAAAGCGTCACACCAGGACAAGCTCCTGCTGCAAATCCCACCTCGGCAGGAGGAGCACGGAGCTGAGCTGGGTGCAGCAGGAAACAACTCAGCGTGGAAAAGGGAGGGACCAAGAGCAAGTTCTCTCTGTTAATTAACGTGAAATTCATGTTCACATTTAATACRAAGTCAGTAGATCTCCAAACCACAACAGAAACTATAGGGGAGCCCTTTTTTTTTCACCCCTTTTGCATTTTTTACTGTTTGCATTGTGTTTTCAAAATTTTCACCATCGTTATATAGAAATGGAAATTGTTTTGTCACCATGTGCCTACTATTCAGTATGTGAGACTTAGGACTGAGAAAACAACAAATTTCAGAAAGAAGAATATTCAAGAAATAATCTAAAAAAACCTGCATATTCAAGAATTATGGAGAATTTTTAARGCAGCTGCACATTTCCATAAATGCACATCCTGTCTAAATAAAGCAAAATCTTTAAAGGACAACTATAGAGAATTTTTAGATTAAGTGACCTCAGAATATCTGTTGCTTTTTCATGTTAATAGTGAAGAGAACCTGGAACATCTAATTAAATACCAGGATTGATTTCACATTTTTAAGTTTGAATTTAGTGKATCTGCTTTACAAAAACTTCCAATAATAAAACCATAATTAAAAAAAAAAAGTAAAAAGAGACAAATGAAATAGTGTTTTGTCAGAGAAGTTATGAATTGCTCAAAAGGCTGGCATATCAACCATTTTAGCAAGGCTGATTTACTATCAAGGGATTCTGATGAAGACMACTGATATAATCTGTATAATTAATCTATGTCAACCCAAAGAGATTCTTATCTCCTGTAAGAAATCGGTAAAGATAAGAAGAATTGATTTCCTGCCCCTCCCATCCCTCAGATGAATCCATGTTTGAAGAACAGCATCATTGGTTTGTTCTTTGCTGAAAAAAACCACCTCACCAATATATTTACCAAATGTGCAGGGATGAGCCATTAGCATCACACACAGAAAACATTTAAACTTAAACTAGTGAGCACAGACAGGAGGTTTTGAATACAAAGAGCCTGAGCTAGAGAATTACACACATCTCACATCAACAATATCATCATTTGTCTTCTGCAAATAAAAAAAACACATCACAGGATCATTCTAAAGTAGATTTGCACGTGCCCGAAGAATTAAGTCAGTTCAAAATAACTCKATGTCCCTATGATGAGTTGTTTCTAATAAATAAAAAATAAAATAAAAAAGAAAAAAAAGTTCTATGACCTARTCAACAGTTCCACCTGTCCTGAGGCTTCACAACAATAATCTGTACTTGGAAGTTATGTAGGAAAAGGGAAAAGACAAGTCATGCATAAAACCCCACAAAATGAAATCAGAGAATCAAAAAACCCACATAATCCCGGAATGGTTTGGGTTAGAAGGGACCTTAAAGCTCATCTCATTCCAATGGGAAACCTTCCACTATCCCAGGTTGCTCCAAGCCCCATCCAGCCTGGCCTTGGACACTTCCAGGGATGGGGCAGCCACAGCTTCTCTGGGCAACCTGTGCTAGGGAAGCCAGCAGGAGACACTAAAAACTTTTCCTAAGTAGAACAGAACAGGAATTCTTCCTCACACAGCCAAGTTCTCCAGCCAATTCACTAYCCAGGTAATTAGTTCCCTTCAGGCAATATCCAGTCCTTGCACTGTACAGTCATCTCAGCATTTTCAAAAGGCATTAAACTGACTTAATTACTGAAAAAAAGGAAAAAAAAAATTGGTGAGATATTTTAAGAACCTTTTTTCACTGCCTGGTACTTAGCATGAAATATTAAGCTAGAWGATAAGCCATAGTAAGATAAAATTTCTTTTTTTTCCACAAGATAAWGTCCCTGATGTATCAGTGAATCTCTGTCAGTTTGTGTATTTTTTTAATTTCCCACTTCATGACAGGTAAATATTTAATACCACTGGATGACTTATTCATGGTGAAAGACTCTCAAGTACTTGCTATACTAATAGAAATGTAATTAAGAATAATTTAGTTAAAAACTGTAAATCATAACTCCACAGTGCACACCTCCACTCCCACTGAGCTGCACAGGCTCAGTTCAGAGACATATTCAAAATACAACATCCAGGCACCAACATTTCTTATCCACTAAATCCATGTTAAAATTCCATTAGCTGTTGACTCCAACTTCATTAAACCTTAAATAGTTTATTGAATAATTAGAAAATACCATAAATGTGTATTTTATTCCTTCAAAGAACACTGTTAGAAAACGGATGACACAAACTAAATTTAGCCTAACTTTTCAACAGATTCTTAAGTAGAAACAAAGAGAAAATCAGCCTGATTAGAGAAAAGCAACAGGCAGAAACTGTGAATAAAAAGTCTGTTGCCAAAGACTTKACATTAGCTACTGAGAAAATAAAGATTAAAAAACCCACAGCCCAACAACCAAGGCAAACTTCATTATAGAATTTGAAAATTCTGAGCTTTGTTGCACAAGGCTATAGATTTCAAAGGAAAGAGTCACAGATCCACTTGGGTTAATCAGCTCTCTAGACAGGCAAACATTAAAGCTACTCCAACTAGCTTGAAACCTACACAAAGACTACTATTAACACACAATTAGCCAAAACAAGTAAATTCACAATTTCCAGTTCCTGTAAGAACTTCCTGTAGTGTAYAGAATGCAGTTGGATGCCATTAATGTGTTTAAAAAAAGAATTTCCCTTTCCATGGACTCCAAACAGCTGCATGTATATAATTACAACACCACACCCGAAAACTCTGATTAAAAGCTTAATGTGAGCAATGGCAACTGAACTCAGGTTTAGAATGAGCTCATGGARGAGCATCTCAAACACACTGTGAGACAATGCACATTATCACAGCAGCACTCCATCCCCAGTGGCACAAGGGTTGCAGGGAGTACACAGCTCATGCAAATTCTGATTTATTACTCACACAACTGCTTTGCTGTAATACCAAGAGRAAAAAAAAAAACAGCTTTCCCTACAAACAGCAATGGGACTTACAGCCCCCTCCTGCTTTCCAGTCAAAAAATCCCACTCAAGTCCCCAACAGGCTGTAAATAAATGCCTGGCYAAGGAGGCAGGTCCTGGGCTGTGCCCTGCAGGCCACACAAGTCAGGCTTTAATYGACTGCCTAGAAAAGGCAAGTTAATAGTTGTGGGTCTCTGCTTGGTCCCCAGGAGTTTTACACTGCAGTTTTACAGTAGAAGAATCCACTGCTGATTTCACCCTCCCTTATACAAGTGTCAACCATCCTGTATTAGCCCGTCCCTTAGGGACTCATGTGCAAATGTTTTTGTGAACAATATTGTAACAGCAAGCTTGGTATGAAAGCCCAAGTTATCTGGCAATCACACACACAGCAATAAGGAAAAATAAATTAAAAAACCCCCACTATTACAGGTAATAAAATGCTCGGATAAATACACTTAAGCGTAACAATCATATTACAGAGTAAAGCAAATCTCAGCAAAATCAAATGCTTTAGAAATGGAGAGGTTTGTGGTGTACTTTTCAGTTTAGTAATGTATTCACTTRTGTTTTCGACAAATTAATAGAATTGCTTTTATGAAAGAATTTCATCATGACTATTACAAAAATAAATAAAATAAACTCTGTTTTCAAAAGCGTCATCCCAGAACAATTCCCCTACTTAGAACCAAATCCTTCAAGCTGGTTTTGTATTATATCATTCATATTCCTGCTTTGAGAATTGGCTACCACAGCTTCTCTTTGCTCATTATGAACAGAARGAAATAAATAAAAAGGAAATCCTTATCAAGATACATAAATCCAGCAGTAATCCTCTCCCTCTAATAAAATAATCTAATACAAATAATGCTTAARTGACATCAAGGGTTCAGGGAGAAAAAGGAGGAGTGAGGCGAAAGGATAAAGGGAAAGCACTGAAGCTTCTGTCACATTCAGGCCACTTGGTCACAAAAAGTGCTCTCATTTTAGGCTGAAGTGCACAAAAATACTGTTTAGGACTAGCTTCCAGGTGCCAGCATGAAAAGCAAACTGCATTTTGTAATGCCTTACATCAATCTCTTCATTGCCTGGTTCTGGTGTGATTCAGAGAGAAAGAGCAGCTGCTGTCACATACTCGGATCTGATGGAACATACACAGATGGAATTACAGTTCTAACGATTTTAATATGTTACAGAGATGTGGCCATTGCAATGTTTCAATTTTTACCACATACAACGAACAGCAGTAAAGGAAAGAGGCAGAAAGAGGAAGAGTGGCTTGAGGGAAGCCGTTTGAATGAAGTTCAGAATTTTGCTGTGCAAAATGCTTATAGAAATAGTTTTAGTGGAGGGAATACACTATGAGCAGAAGAAAGTATGTTGGTGTATCAGATCTMAACCAAGTCCAATAAACACACAGAAGGGCTGCAGTGACAGTGCAATAATGGAGAACCCGAACCATGGCTGCYGCCGAGGATGAACAAGCCTTAAAATAACTCAGAATTTATTATGAAGTCGTTGGGGGCGAGGAATAAACCCAACACCKATCCCATTCGTAAAGGAGAAAGGATTTACTGGCAGGTGCGTTCTTTAGCCTACAGTGCCATCGTCTGGCTATGGAAGCTACATCATTGTGGGGTGGTGAAGCTAAATATTTAAATCTGAAAGCATGAACAAGACTTAATACTATGCAGGTTTGTGAAAATACAAGATACCGAGGGGAGTTGTAGCATTTACATGGAAAAGCAGTGAATACATAAATGAAAACATGATTCTCAAGTAAAGACAGAACGTGAGAGCAGGACATTCAAATCAACTGGCTAAAACTATGGCTAGAAATGCCATGTAATCGACAATCATGCCTGCCTTCGGTTTTCTGTTTTTTCTTAAATAGAATTATTAGTTTAAACTTCGAGTTTAACGAATTTGAAAAACATGGCTAAGTAGTTTATGACTAGGGGCTTTAAAAAGCAAGTGCACAAGTGATATTTCATTGATTAATAGATACAACAATATATTTTGAGGTACATTATCTTGTAACATTTAGACCACATACATATAATCGACTCTGTGCTTCACATGTCCTTTCTTATAATGATTATTATAGCATCTCTCTCTGCTTTCTGGAATTACAGTTTACCAACTTTAAGGCTAACCAAATCCAACCTGGATGATGTTTCAGACAAAGCTCAAATAAAAGTAGCAGAGAGACATTTTTGCTAACTAAGGACTAGCCACCATTTGGATCATCAGTCTGGTCCTAAAATTCAGATATACAGGATAAAAAAACCCAAACAGTACATGATGTACTTGGCCCTGGGAAAACTCACAGTAAACTTGGGTGGATTTCAAACACACTGGAGAGTAAAAGGCAAGGTAAGAGCAGTTTGTGACATTTACACCAACAACTTTCTTAAAGAGAGTATGAAGTTTCAGAGCTCTTTTAATTAATTTTGAAACAGTGTTTGATGTGAAAGAGCAAGTACAAGGAATGTTTTGAAAGATAAGTGCATTAGCATGCAGAATAACTTGGTCTGGGTTCCAATCTGACTCACTTCTCACAGACTTCTGTGCCAGATTACAACAGATCAGATTGGAGTACGCTGCTGTTTGATTAAATGCAGAAAGTTAATAAGTTCCCAATGGAGTTCAGCTTACAGGGCCACCAAAATACATATGGACACTCTGGCAGAGCTTGGACTGGTTAACAGCCTTCAAAAGCGTGTGGAACTTCTGAAAATCATGGCGCTCTTCTTTGAGGACTTGACTTTAGGAACAAACATTAAAAGTTTTGGAACCCAATAATCTCCAAACCTCGAGGCAATAACTGATTTTTGCATCTACCCCAATTGAGGCTGCAAGCATTGCAAGTGAGCCCTCCAGGCCTCCTTTACCCCAAAACTGGATGTTTTTTCCTCATGCAGTGAGATGGAGTCTCAGTGGAATCCCAGCTGCTGCCAAGGCTGTGAGGTAAATAAAACAACCTTACCCTGTTGTCTTAATTATCTTAATGGCCATGGCAAGGACTGAGGGAATGCCCAGAATTACAAAGTTTCTGGAGGTTCTTCAAAGGAATTTCAATCATACAGCAACATTCCACTTAAATTCATCTGGAAATGTCAGCGACTGTAAATGAGGTCACCTGGGCTGAATTGAGAATGGATTTCCAAGTCCCTTGAAAGAACTTGCTTCTTGCTGCAAACAAAAAATGTCAAGAACTCCAGGGCCTGTTGTGTGTGGGGGATTATTCTGCACAGGGTAGGAAAGCTGTGGGCATACAGCTCTGCTAAAGAAACCAGCCCTCAGCTGAGGTACAATCTACTTTCTGGGACACAATCTGGAAAATAAATGCAGCTGGAAAACACAAGGATGTGCTATTTTGTGCTCAGGTCAAAACTTGATAAGGTGGACATGGACATGTCATGAACTTGATGAGGTGAGAATACAAGCTCTAGTTCCAAGCACCCCAGAGGAAGGGAAATAAAGTGTCAAGGCAGATTCAATAAAGTCCACTAGCTGGAGCAAAATGAAAAAAAAATAGGTACTGTGTATATAATTAAAGCATCAGATCAATGAGAGCTCTGTAACTACATGGAAACTGAAAAGCAGAAAAACAAATCTGTACATTTAAATGTCTCCCTAGAACGAGCTGCAGAGAAAGTGAATTTCTACATCATGTTATCTGTGCCTATATGAAATGACTTAATCCTTTATAATAAAGTACACAGGGAAATTACCATGTCAATATTGTAGACTAAAACATCAGGCAAGAAGGCATTAAAACCCAAGACTGGGTAATGGGAACACAAGATGGTTTAATGCACAAAACTCGGTCACTCTAAATTATGGAGAACTTCATAGTTCACAGAACTGAAACAACTAACAATTTAGACATTTCACACATGTAAAAAACCTTGCTCTGTCTCGTGGTCTTCAACCTTTATCAAGTCGTGAAAGTGAAAGACAGAAACAGAAATCATATTTTCTTTTAAATGGCATTGTTTGTTTTGAAATTAAAATGTTTGCCACTTGCACAGTATCTGTTTTGCCATTATCTAGGGGAAAAAAAAGGTAAATTAACTTCCTTTTGTACATTAGTCTCCTGATAGCASGGGGAAAGGATGAAAGAAGATGATGATTTCAATATCTATGCTCTTTTTCAGAAATAACCCCTGATTTTTAAAAGAAAAAAAAGTTGTGAAGCAACAACTATGACATAGTGAGACATGCCTGTTCACTAGCCCTTTTAATACTGCCCTGGGTGTCCTATTTCAGTACTCCAGAGCTGAGATAAATGGTAGAATCCCTGGATTTTCCTGACCTTGATCAACAAGAACAAATTTTTAGCTGAACTGTGCAGAACTGCTATGATTACATCAATCTAATCTGGAAAGCACACGGTTTATATATAAACCACGGTCTCTGTCTCATCCATCAAAGTGAAAGACAATAAAACATACCTCTGGAAGAAAAATCAAAAAAAAAAAACCCGTTTAACCCTTATTTTACTCCTGACRTAAGAATCATCAATATTTCAAAGACTACAGAAACATTCACACACATTCAAGTTTCCAAATATGGATATACACAAATTTAAACATAAGTGCTCTTATAGTAACAGGCTTCATTAGAGAAAAACACACTCTGCATCACTGCTGAAGGAATCRGTTCTGAAATAATGCAATTAGAAAGTTTTGATCAAACTGCCCGACACCAGGCAGCCGTAAAAAGCAATCTATGGCTACAGAGAAAAGATTTACCTGGCAAGAGATCCAACACAACATAAAAAGMCAAACTGGAATCAATGAGAAATGAATTGGATTACTGGACAGAAGCATATTCTTGCATGTGTTCAAGCTACTGGGAAAGTAATAGAGCCAGCAGGTACAAAAAAAAAAGCCTTCCAAATGTCTGCTTACCCTTTTCGTGATCCAATCACAGCCATCCTGTTAATCAGGTTGGATTACATCCCAGATATTAATTTGGCAAACAAAACAATCGTCTGATTCAGTCTGGCCCCTTCAAATATGCTGAAAACAATCTGCCACTGATAATCTTGCCATGCCTGTGCTCCTGGAAAGCCATCTGATCAATTTATGCCTAGATGATAGGAGAAAGCTAAATTCAGACACAAATGCCATCAGGCTTTCCCTATTCATTAGCAGAGTGTAAATGTGTCCTCTGCTTCCCAAGGAAGTGCTGGAATATTCGCGGTGAAGGGAGGCAGATCAAAGAGTTGTGGATTCTTTTCAACTACAAATAAATAACTAGTACAGATGAACTAATCCTGTGTATGCACAGAAGATTGCAGGCTCAGAAGGAGGGGAGAGCATCACTCCCTCAGTGGCCAGAGGAATCCTGCTCTGCTGCTGTGATTCCTGCCTGGAAACACTTTCAGCAGCTGGAGACTCCCTCTGCATCTCCTGGGGGTTTGGGTTTGGTGAGGTTTTTTTGTCTCTTCACTTAACAAACTGTCTTCATCTCAACTCAGGAATTTTCTTGCTTTTGCCTCTCCTGTCTCTCTCCAAGCCCACTGTCAGGTGGGAGTGAGCAAGTGGCTGAGGGTACCTTAGCTGCTGCCTCAGCCAGCTCCTCACAATGTGTTAAACCTGTATTAAATCCTTTGATTTACATTCTTTCCCCTCTCCTTTGCTGTGACAGTGCTGTTAAGCATAAGCAATACTCCGTTTGAATCGCTGTTTTCAGACAGGATTCCCAAAAAGAATCCTCACCAAGAGCCAAATCCTGGACAATGCCTGGGTACCAACAGGGGGGTAATGGAAAGGGAGGATCACAGAGCTCCAACCTCTGGAGCCAAACCTTCCCGGTGCGAGATTCCAAGCCTGKCTGACTCAGATGTCTCTGCAGGCACAGAACTGAGCCCATGTACATCGAGGGTCAGCACACAATCTCTGTTCCCACCCACAGGCAGGCTGATGACATCAAGCAGCAAGAAAAAGGCACTTACATATGAGAATTTTTAATACTTAATATTCTTAAATATTTCCACAAGAGAAACTTTTTGTTACTGGTTATAAGGAGAACAAACGGAAAAATATCAGCAGCACTTCAATTCCTAAAAGGATTTCAAATCTCAATATCAAAACTTAAACTTTCCATAGAGATCCAGTTTTGGATACAGAAGGAATGTCGTTTATACCTCTCCATTTTCTGGTTTAGAACAGTGGCCTGCACCGAGTTCTCCTCACAAATCTCAAGTACCATTTCCAAGTTTCCCATACAACAGTTTCAGTGAAGAGTGTACTGGACTACACAACCTGTACACCACAGAGAAGTAGCCTGAGATCAGATTATTTGTCAGGTGTTAAAGACAAAGCAACTGCAACCTCCCCTACAGCAGCACGTTTGTGGGTTTGTGTTAGCAGGAGCTCTACTACAAGGACTCGGAAGAAAATATAGAAGAACTCGCATTTCCATTCTTTTTTCCTGGAGAAATACATAATCTCTAGATTCCCAGCTCACCCACAGGGCTCTGCAAGGATAGTTCATGAAAACAGAACACCTATTTCAGACACCTGTTAGTGGCTACTTTCCTCACTGCAARGAAAATTAAAATGTAGGAACAAAACATTTATGAGTAAGCACAAGTTGACAGTGAGTTAAATGAAAGAAAAGTCCCCAAATTAAGATGGTTCTGCCTGACACAGAGATCATTTTGCTCACACCAGTAGAAGACCCACTGTCCCATTGCTGTGAAGTTTTATTAGTTCACAAATAGAGACAAAGTCCAAGACATCTTCCCATTCACAGCATACCAATATTTATAGATCTGTGGGTTTTTCCCTTTTTTGTGTGACTTCAAAAGCCAATTCCCCTCTGCGTTCTTGTACCTGTTGAAAACTTAATGGCCAGATGTAACCAGAAGTTCAACAAGGCTTTAGTCTCCCATGAGTTATTTTTCAGTTAATTTTGACAGGTAATTAGCATCAAATCAGACTTCAGTTTCACTTCTCCCCCCTGAATTTTTTTGCTCTGAATCTCAATATTTTAACTTTACATTTAGCTGAGTATTAAAGTAAAAAGTTTCTTTCTTCTGTCCCCTCCCTTGTCCCCAGGTGAAACACAATTACTTGTATGCAATGCAGGTACAGTACATATGAATATGTGCCAAAGTAACTCGTGCATACATTTACTTCAGCGATAATCAAATATTTTATTCATGCATATGAAAGAATGCCATTTCCAGCTCAGTGAGCTTTTTAGGAGTTATTAGCAGCAATGTGTCATATACCTAATCAAATTTATTTCAAGGTAGAGGAGATTTCAAAAAAAAAAAAAAGTAAAATAAAAAAGTCTCTTCGAGAACTAATTCTCTGGACAATCCCAGAATTATAATTTCAAGATCCAGCAAAATATCTTCAAAATGAAGATTTGAAAAAAAATCTCCTAAGAAAAATATAATTTATTTGCAACAGCAATCATGTTTATACATAGTAATACAGGGATAGAAGATGTCATGGTTGAAGATGGAACACATTGGCAAAAAAAAGACACACTGTAGTAAAAGCTGTTTTTAGCACTCTGCCTCGCCAGGTGTTGCAGCACAGAAAATATACTATCCATGTCCCTTCTGTGTGCTCAGCATATGTAAAAGTCATGCAGCTGAACACGTTGACACTTCAGTGGGAGGTCAAATTATTGTTTTGGCACTTCTGTCACGCCTGTCACTTCAATTCCACTTTATCAAATTACAGATTGCTAGATAGAGTTGGATTAAGGGGAAAGACAGACACACACACACAGAGGAGCAACTGTCACCACTTCAGTGGTGAAATCCCATAATTGCATGTCAGTGACAGGAAGAACAAGAGAGCAGTAATAGGACTGACATCATGAGCATTCAAATACCATGAAACTTTGCAGCAAGGCTTTRCACTGTGTCAAGCCACACGGCAGGGAATGGACTGGATTTCTGAGCAATTCCTCACATTAGAATTGCCAATGTTGATTAGGCTGACTAATGCAATGTCTTAAGTTCCAGGGCAACTTTCAGCTCCCTGTTTTTCCAGAACTTTTGCTTTCACTTGAAAAGAACCTAAAACTAAGACAAAGGGGAAAAAAAATACTTTGATTTAAAACTATCACTAAAAATAGTATGAATAACAATAAATTATGCCTAAACAACACAGACTATGGGTTTGGTGCAACTTTCTGAGTGTTGGGATCCCTGGAGTGCAACAGAACCTGAACTCAAATAATTGTGAAGGAGTCAGCCGTGAATTTCAAGTTATTTTTCTGCTAATCAACAAACAAAAATAGCCCCCCCTTAGATAATTCTACCCTTTTGTGGAAGTCGTTCAAACTTCCAGCTCTGTAGCGAGGAAGGCTCAAGGAGCGTCATGTAAATGTGACTTCCATGAGCTGGGATGTCAGTGGAACATCTGCTGTGCTGTGACAGGAGGAGACTATTCCTGGAACAGCTCATTATTCTCCTCCTGGGTTACTCCCCCTGGTTTCTGAGTTCTCTGGTCAACCCTCTGTACTTTGTGTGCTCCTGTTGTGCAATGCTTCAATAATAATTGGCATTATTTGTACAGCAGTGAAAGAGGCAGAAGAAACAGGAAGCATTTGTTCACTCTATTAGACACCAGAAGGCTCATTGATGTTCAAAACTTCCTTAGATTCCTCTAAATCTATACCCGAATACAATTTAGACACTCCAAGCCACTGGAGTCAGTGATCTTCCCTCAGAAAAAAATTCATTTCTTTTAAGGTGAGTAAAATTGTGTCGCAATGATCTACAAAATTATGCAGATTGCACAATGCCTTCTCGAGGGAATAAAAATGGCACTTATTCAGATTTACTGCTAGAGAGCCCCTAAACAGCAGAAAAAAGATGACAATGAAAGGAAACAGTATGTAAAAATGTCCACATCTGTGATGCCAGTAGTTGAATTAGTCCCTTCATGATGTTTATCAGCTCCTCACTATTTCATACCCTTATTAATTCCCTCCTACAATAACCTGAAGAAGGTTAGAGAAATTGGATAAATATTCTTTCTACCCACCAAAAAATCCCAGAAACTTTCATGAAAAACAATCCTTAAACTTTCATGAAAAACATCTTCACATGATCTATATATATAAAAAAAATTAAAAATTGCAAGAAGCCATAGAATAGAAAAAGCAAAATACATTTGTGGTGCTGTTTCTTTTTCTGGCGATTTTGTCTCTCTACAACCTTGCCTCCATCTCCCCTTCACACTCCTATTTCTCCATCTGTAACTCAAGCAATATAACTGTAAGTACTTTCCTCATAGGTGTTTTTAATTTGTTTGCAAAGTAATTTGAGATCCACTGACAGAAGGCACTAAAGAAAAAAAAAAAATTACAAAATATTTTCCACAGCAGGCACAGAAAGGTAATGGGGAGTTGTGAAACATCATGAACATTATGTCACTGCAGGGAACTTTTCTCACTTCCTGACCTGTCAGGYGATTGCCCTAATGCACACCCATAAACTCTACAGCTCTCATAAAGCCTCTGCGCTCCCAGCTCCAAAGTGGGACATTTTAAAGTCAAAATGCATCTCAAAAATGTTCTTTCCATCCTTCTCTGGGAGGGAAAATGCAGCAGGATGCCCTGGGTGACCTTGAGCCCCTCGCTAATGGGGCTGAGGTGCTGCTGAACGGAGGCGCTTGGAGAATGTCACTGCACATCACAGCCAGCACCAGGCCATTAGGGGAAGGGTAAACTGAAATAAAACAATGAAGCTGGAGAATAAAACATTCCTAGCATAGTAAAAAGTAGCTGAGACAAAGTTATCCAGCACAGAAAGGTCACTGGGAGTTAGCTTTCGGTGTCAGTTTTCCATTTCAGGTGGAAACATAAAACAAGGGATGCCAGGGGAAATAACTTTATATCAGGGTTTTGGTTTCACAGCATTGCTGGGAATTAATTTGATGACATGAAAATTGCAGAGTAAAACAAAGCAYGTCTTTTGTGCTCTGGTCAGGCCTCAAAGACAGAGCAGGACTGGGAGAAATGTTATTTCCAGTTTCTTTTTCTTTTTGTATTTTTGCAGATTCCCGTTCGAAGCAAGTCCTGTAAAAATATGTGAAAAAAACCCAAGATAATTGCTCAGACCAAATAAAGATGTGAACTAAGACTAAATAAAAATCAAGACAGATTTATTAGGGGCAGGTTTTTCAGGTAATGGGAGACGATGGAGCTGTGCAAGAGCGACAACAAAAATGCTGCACATTGTAGCAGTCTTCTTACAGAGGAGACACTATAGCTTGGTTATATCAAATGGAAGGATTTCAAAGGGATCCACATGCTCTCCCTCCCGGCAAAATGGCCAATATCCTTATTAATTCCCTTCAACCACAACCATTTTGTTTGTGTCCAACACACCAGGCTATATTAGAAAACACGGGTGGAAGGAAAAACAAGCTGACCATCTGTCATGGGCCTTGCAATAGCAAAACACCACACAGGCTCTGAAACGAGGACTCAAATTCCAAACCACCACGTGGCTGGCMGCGGATATCCATGTATTTTTACAAAATTCACACTTGGTGTGTTTTTAACAGGTTTCTTCCTGTGAAAATGGAAGGGTCACGTTTCTACATATGTTTCCTCGAGAAGCAGAGCTGAGCCATTTCTGTGACCACATGATTCATGAAACAGCCAATATTGTGAGGATCAGAATGGTGCTGCGAGACCAAAACAAGAAACTTGGGGTGTGACAAAGGCAGAAAAGAGCTTTGACTGGGTAGGAAATTAATTGTGCGTGAACTTGTGGGTCCTCTGCTGAAAATGGTAAAGGCAAGTTAATAATGCATAATTATCCAGGCCAGATAGAGCAGACTGTGCTTTATTTGTCACCTGTTATTATCAAACCTGGGAGCTTTTATCCTTGCAGAAAATAAATACAATCTTACACAAAAAGGTCAGCTGAAGACAACGGAAGGAGAGGCAGATCACAGTGATGAATTGGTTACGATAATTAACTGCTATTTTGTAATTTACAGAATAATAGATTTCAAAATAATAAATACAGTTATTAAATTTGAGTTTGCCTCCAGGCAACGCTTTAGTCATGGTTACATAAATTTCTGCTTCAGAAGTTAGAGATTGGGAAACTTCAGGAAAAAAAGAATGCAAGAAAAGGCACCTTGCAGGTTTGTATTTTGTGGTTAACTGGGAAAATTTTCCATTAATTACTAATGATACAGTTCATTAGTAACATATTTCATTATGGAAGTGCAAATTATTAGATACTAATGATGCATGCCCTAATTGCAGTAGTTTGTCTTGATTTCAAGCTAGATGAAATAAAAATATTTATTTACAATGTTTCGGGTTTATGAATTGCATTATATTCCTAATTGATGCTTTCAGCAAACATGAAACAATGCATTACCATTAAGCAGGATTGATGTATCTGTATTTGATGATCACTGGTAACTCTCTCCCTGGACTGTAAAGCACAACTGCCACTTAAACCTGGTGGAAGCTTCAGTTTTGGGACCAAACATAGGGAAAAGATGAAGCACATCATGGAACAACAACAGGTGTTTATCACATTTCTGTTCTTCCAAAGCTCTTCCACAAAATAAGAAAATAAACAAGAAAAATTTAGAGGTTTTCTGGGCAATCCTTTCTGCTAATTGCAGGCTCTGCGTGTGAAAGCTACAGCACTGAACGGACTCATTATCAGGGGATCCACATTGTGCTCTCAGCAAGTCAAAAACCCAAATTGTCTCAGAAAAAGTCAGATCACACAGTCTGTCTGCACCGGAGGAGGTGCCCCTTTCCAGGGCAGACAGCTGGGTTCGTGTTGATATCCTGAGTCACTGAAGGTGGAAATAACTCCTTAGGAAACCCTCCAAGCTCAGAGCAGCCACTGAGGCCAAGAGACACAGCCCCTGCACAGTAACTCCCACTGAGGTACAAATACAATCAAAAACAATGAAAAAAACCCCCAGTTTCCTGGCAACAGGCTGCTAGAAAAAAGGCAAGTTGCAATGAAAGGAAAAAGAAATACAGCACATGAATAAACTCTTGTGCAAAGCTTGTCAAGCCCCTGATGACTTTTCCCATCATTCACATCGCAGAAAGAGCTTTTGGGTTGGGCAGTTTTAGTAGCTGCTACCAACACCACAAAAAGTCAGAACTTGGTGGTTAGAAATAAGGTCCCAAACTGCATTTTAGCACATTTTAAACCAACASGAGCCTAAATGGAAGCACGTGGAGAGTTTGATCCAAGCTGATGCTCAGAACCTGCAGCCCAGGTTGGACACAGCGAGTGCCAGAAGATGCTGGAGGCTTGGAATTCCAGGTCATGTGCTCAGCACTTCCACAAAGTCAGTCACTGTTTGACACAGAAATACACTGCACACATCTGGTAATCCAGATCGTCAGATTTCAGTAGCAACAGATTTTTAAACACACTGCTCTCCTTACTGAGAAAATGCTTTAAAACTGGATTGATGGTTACTTCTGACAATTTAAAATTTTTAAACTGAAGCCTTTGTTTCTTGGGTAGTTTTTACCATGAGTAAGGTGAAGAACACAACTGAAAATATATATTTGCTTTATATTCATTCAGAGAAAATAAAATTCGAAGCTTTTTTTTTAATCAACCCTTTGGGAAAAAAAAAATCAGTACCAAGGATAGTACTTATAAAGCAAGAAAAAGCAGTTCTTATCTTGCTGTCTTACAAATATTTAACATGGTATGCCAACTTTATCATGAAAAACACACAATAACTGCTAAAAATGAAAATTAAGAACAGGAAGTGCAACAGTCTTTTAAACTGTTTGAAATAAAGACTATAATTCCCTTCTGAAAAAGCAGTTATTCAAATTTCTGGTAAGTACATTCAATAAAGTAAAACTTTTGTCCCCACCAAGTTAAAATACAACATTAAAACATACACACATAAAGCACCATAAAATAATTTCAGATGGTTTAATAAAAAATAAAAAAGGCAACCAAAGCAAAGCCCCACCTACGAGAGTTGCCTGAGAAATCACATTAAAACAAGGCACTTACTTTTCTGTCCTCAGTTTCTACACCAGAACTGCACTCTGCTTTAGTGTCCTGAAAGCACAAACAGAGAAGCCCACGTCACAAAGCACACTGACCACTGCTGGGGGGATAACTCAGGCTGAAGACCTGTTACTTTTGTGCAGAGTATATTTAAATATACGACATTTAGTATTATGCCTTYAGGCGAGGTTTATTAAACTTTAGTACGTGCATAAACTTAAAGACAGGATTGAAAGAACACAAAAAAGCCCCAAACGTATTTCAACATAGTGTAGCCAGCTCTTAAGAAGAAACATGATTTTATAGTACATGTTTTCTTTTCTACTTCTATCTTCAGGAAAATATACTTTTGCCTTTTTTTTTTTTTTCCCATAAACTAGTGATGGAAGCTTTAAATAAATAAAGATAAGCTGAAGAGGAAAAACTGCTCAACCTTCTGCCCATTATCAAGAGTGCTAACTGGGACCTGATAGATATTTCTGTCTGAATCTGAACATGCAAGAACAGCAAAGCATCTATTTAAGATAAATGTATATATGTGTGTGTGTACAGACTTGTACATGAGTGTATATTTTGGACATGTTTTCTCCAGGAGTGAACCAAATAACCTTCAACCTAATGACACCCAACATGTGCTCCTTTTATTCCTCAAGCATTTTGAGTGGTTGAACCTTTGGATTTTTGTCCTGAAGACATGCAGAGACAATCATTAACATAAAAATTAYAGTCTAAAAGGCATTTATTGCTTCATATTCACCCTTTTTTACAACAAGTTACTACTGAAAACTGAGTTACACCAAACACAATTCAAGTCACTAAACTGTAGACAGGTGAGCTACTAATTGGATTTTCTTCTCAACTTTTCCAGTGAGRGTGTTCTTGGAAGCAAATTTTGCTTACATATTGCAGCTTTAGAGATTTCTATTAGAAAAAAATGACATATGGATGAGGAACAATTTTTTTGTTAAAAGTGCTTCGCCARCCTCTCATGGAAACTGGAACTACTCTAATCAGATTTTAGATTATTGGCTAGCTATTTGCCACATAAATCCCAAGCTGCAAATTTAAGGCTGACAGCAAATAGCAGCTCCTATTAAAAATGAAAACAAATGTAAAATATAGAATTTATGTARATAAATACGTAAAATAACAATTGATGTTTCTTCAGCAACATGCCTRTTCATCTTAAATGAAGTACTGGTTTTATTTCAATGCCAAAGACCTCTAACCTCAGCCATATGCCCGTGACAGATTAAAAAAATAAGTCATTCAACCAAGTAAGATGAATCAAGGTTCCTGGAAAAAACACTTCAATTCACAGCAAATTATATTAAAGTTAGTTTCATCAGGTGTATCATGTCGTGCCACTCCTCAAGCAGCAACAAAAGCATTTGTTATTCCAGTCAGTTTGAGATATGAATCAGCACCTCTAATGTTCTTTATATCCAACCACTTTTCGTGGGGAACCAGCCTGTACTTTGTGGAATGTAACACTCCAAAATTTTCTTTCAAGTGCGAGTTACTGGCAGCCAGACAGTCTCTCACCATGTGGAGGATCAGGAAATACTCCCTGCCTACAGCCTCACTTCCTGAGCCTGTTTGGATATTTACATTCAGTTCTTTTTGGTGACTGAGTGAGGGGAAAAAAAAAAAAAAAGCTCAGCTTTTGAAAAGCCTTCTGCCTCAGGGGAATGAATTCAAACTTCATTAGCACCAGTGCTCTTCATGTCCCAGCTATGCCCTGAGTCACCTTTTGGAAATAATGTAATGTTCTTTAACATATTTATTGGTTAATCAAAAATGAATCATATCTTTCCACATTACCAAGGACAAGAGTGGCTCTGTCTCACACACTGACCTAAATTAAGTGAAAGCAGAATAAAGTAGCTCCCCTCAGACTGCAGTCAYAGCTATTACAGGCTCTCAGGATGATGAATATACCTCAAGACCCAGCAGCACTCTGATCCCTTCTGCTGTCCATGGAAGGTTTTACTTTGCTATTTCACCGCTGTTCTTTCCCATTAAAAGCGATTTCTAAGAAAACCAACTCCATAAGCACTCATTACTCACTTAAAAACGCAGTTTTACCCGGATAAAACAAACACCATCTTCCTCCCAGCACAGCTSATCTCACAGAGCAGCGAGGAAAAGGCACAAGCGGAGCTTTCAACCCAGCTGGACCCAGYTGGGGCCAGCCCAGCTGAGCCTCTCCTGCTCCATCAGGAATTAAAGACACAACGAGCCTCACCTTCAGCTGAGACCAGCCCTAAGGAAAAGGTTCAGCCTGAATAGCTAATGACAGCATTTCCAGTCTCTGTTTCATCCCTGAACATCAGACAGTCATTCCACCCCATTATGTTTGGTTTCCTATCTGAAGATAYGGAAAGTGAATCTTACAAATTAACCACATCTGTATGGGTTCAGTCTCACTGGGTATTGAAGGCAGCAAGAATGTGTTATCTGTGGAATTATGTAAAGTCAGATGTAGGTAAAGAAAAAGCTGTATGCCTTCAAGAGTAGACACCTGAATTCAGACTTCTGAACAAGGGCAAGATAAAAACCAATTAATTTTCTGAAGCAATTAGTGCTGTAATTCTTTAAACCAGTGAAGCTACCGACTTAATCAAATCTATGTTTAAATATAAATATTTGAGTATACGTCTCCATCCCAGATATACCTCTTTTAAAGCAAAAATGTACACAGACCCTAAGCTTTAAAAATCATCAAAATGAATCATCTGTCAATCTCAGAGCACGAAGGGAAGAAATGAAAATGTTCTTCTCTGAGAGACATCTGTGCTACTCTCTCTAAGTGCAAAATGACAAAGTGCTGTCACTTCATATGTGTATTGCAAATTTCCCAACTCCATGAATTATTTGAGACTGAGGAGCACCATTGCTGTAAAGCAGCTGAAAAATCCCAGAGATGTGAACAATACATCAAGTACCTTCTCTAACATTGTTACATCACAGAAAAAACCCCAAAAACACCTTAAAAACCCAGCAAAATCTGTTCCTCCTGAAGAATTATTTTGGACAAATTATACAATGATAGAATACTTAATAGGATGTTTCTCGGGAAAGACAGACAGTATTAAGTAGAAAATCCTCTCATCCTTTTCGGTTTAAAACCTACACAATTCTGTTTTTTTCTAGGTGTCACTGCATAACAGCCAGTTAAATAATATTATTATACACATTTTAAGAGCTCTGTGTTTTATATATTGCCTTTTTGGTCTGTTTTGTTGGGTAGCAGCAACAGGGAAACACAGGTTTTATGCAAAAGATCAGGAGCAATGCAGGACAAGCACAAGTTTAATACAGTAGGCCCTTGGGACACATTTCTACCACCTTCATTCAACTTTAGCRTTATAAAAGTGTTACTGAACAGAGTAATACAAAAACTCTAGAAGGCAAAAGTAATTATTGGTAGTAGCATGACTCTGCATGACATTTTGGCTTTAGGATGCAGTAGAAACCTGCATGTGCTTTATTTTACATAGTTTCTCTAATTCTACATTTAATTTTACTCCTCGGATTGCAAGCAGAAGTAGTGAAATCAATATCCTCAGTAGCCATTAGTCATGCTAACACAACGAACACCCATAGTGCCTCTGTGCTTTATCATGCATTTTCCAGTTTGTTCTCTCCCTCCTGTCCAAATCCTTTTTCCTCTGCTTCCCTATCACCACAACACAGAATCCCAGAATCAACCAACCAACCAGCACAACCCTAAGAAATAAKAAACTTTAGAAAGGTTATTTTGAACTTCTGGCATCTTTCCTTTTCCACGTGAACGAAATAAAAAAGGCAAAACCCCGAATTCCTATGAGCACACGCAACTCCCACGGCTCACATCAGAGGGAGGAAAGACGAGCCTCTGGAATTCCAGTTATCYTAAAGTGTTCCCTCGGTTGGGTTTGTGTGTAATATCGAGGATGAGCAGTAGGTGGAAGCAAATAACCTTGTAAAATCCTGTCCAACTTCCCATGAAACACAAACCTCCTGCGCTGCCCAGGCTGGGCAGGTGTTTCACACGTGTCCTTGGCACCCCAACAAGTGCCAACAAATTGTGGCTTTTCTTCACAATTCTGGTTTCCAGTTTCATAAAAGGCCGGTAGTTTAGAGATAAAAGGTGTTTTGGTTTATGKTTTTTTTAGGTTTAAAATTTGCACAGCTGAAATGGATTCTTTTTAATGACTAAAGCATATATAAAGGTAACATGATGTTAAACAAAATAAGAATATATATACACACACACATGAATRTATATAAAATTAAAAAGTACACAGTAAAACTCTAGGTTATTGATCTTTCTGGATAATTTTATTGAGTGCTTAAATATATCAAAGCCCTGAATTATTGAGGAAAATACTTAATCTTTTTTGCTCTCCGCTGGCCATTATATTTCATTATTGCTGCTAACAAACAGGCTGCCAGCAGAAGAATTCATTTGAATTTCATATTAGTTCTATTTCATCCATCCCAGAGAACAAATTAACCACACAGTAATACTTACTGAAGAAGAAAATAAATGAAAAATGAAACCCCAGAATGTGACATTCAGTTCTTTGCTGAGTTTGTCCCCAGCCAACTGAAGGACTCATGCAGAAGCCTCATCAAATTAACAAACCAATTCAAGGACTTTAATGGCTTCAAGATGCAAGAGAGGAGCTTTATTTTGAAAGCAATAGATTCATCTCTATTTACTAACATTTGTGGACCAAGAGGCTCGTGTCTGCAAGCACAAACCAGGAGAGAACTGGGCCATCTGCATCGTTTTCTGATGCCTCAGGGCAGCCTCGGGGCTCTCTGAGTGGAGTCAAAAGCAAACCCATCTGACTGCGGACTGAAAATCAAACTCCTCAAGATTTTAGGGAGCTTTCCTGCCTTGTTTCTAGATAAAAGCAGTCAGCCTGTAAGAGGAAGGTTTACAAGACTCTTGGAAGCTGAACTGACAAATTTTATAATAAAAAAATGACTGCTTGTAAAAATACTGCTGTATTTTTAATAGAGATTTGAAAGGAGTGCGGTGTGTGCCCTCCCACGCACCCGCCCACCGCCCGGCTGTGGCGGCGAGCACCCAGCTCTGCTCGCTCCTGCTGCCACTGATTTGCTTATGCTCAGTTACACTTTTCAAGCCTATCAAGAGTTAATTTTTATTTTTTTTTCCCCCCAAGGAAAGCTTTGACTTTTTCCTAAGTAAAGACTTGTTTGAGGGCACAGGTACTGCTGGCTGCTAAAGCTTTATGGACTGGGCTGTACCAAACTTTCCCAGTCCTTTTCCTTCTCTCACTTTCGTGAGTKACTTGTCCTTTCCTGAAGTGCTCTGTCCCTGCTCAGAGATGCAAAGGCACGTCCCTGCACAGCACAGAACCCACACTCCTCTCTCCAAACGTGTGTTTCATCAGCCCAGTCATGCAAAGTTAGCAGAGTGTAAAACTTCCACCTTTATCCTCACACATCCCAAACCAAACCACACAAAAACAGGYGGCACTTCCAGAAAATAAATCTGGAACCTCAAGCTGGGAATCAATCACGGAGCAGTATCCAGCTATAAGTATTTGCTGTTGAAGCCTAGATCAGGTTAAGACATAATTTGGGGGCTAGTAAATATTTCATTTTCAAAGATGGCAATGCAAATTGAYGTAATAGAAAGTTTTCAGTTTGAACAGCATAAAAACATTTAAGGTTCCTAAATGTRACATCATTTTGATCTACAGGTCAAATCTGAAACTCCTTTTCTACAGGGCCCTCTACTTTCAAGGCTGAAAATACACCACAACTTCCAAAACTGTAGATTTGAACAGCTTTAAATCGTTAAAACTGCATTTCAACCTGTAAATTTTATTTATCTAACAATATTCCCTTAGGTGTCAGGTGGACCAGCAGCCACATAAACAGTAGTATATCTGAAGTCACTGCAAGCCAGGTGATCGATATATATTCCTGACCAGTTCAAACTAAGAGTTGTTGATAAAGCTGCTGATGTGATTTCAGCAGGGCCACACACTGTGTAAGCTGGGTAAGGTGACAATTGACAATATACACCCAGAGTAGAGATGCAACTTTTATAGAAAGATGTCTAATTTGACAGTTTATGCTTTCAAATTAACAACAGCATAAGGGGACAACACGATTCCTGAAGAAATCTTTCTTTAGCCAGGTTTCCTAAGGGAAACAAGCATATAAAATTACTTCAGAACTCAAATACTCAACACCTTTAGAATACATTTACTCAGATTGGCCATAGTTGACAGGAAAATAAATAGAAGCTCCAAGATCTTCCTGTATTTTTCATAAATTAGTGGCTGAGGAAAAGGACAAGACAAAAACATTACCTGCAAAGCCATTCCCTAGAGCAGCTGTTAAAACCCCACAGAGAGCAGAGGATGCTGAGATGGGGAGGATCCACTATGGGAAGTCAAGATACTGAAGTGGCTGCCAGGAAGAAGCCTGTGTTTACTGAGTGGGGACTGTGCAGACAYAGGATATAAATCTGTAATAAAACTATTTCACTGAAGTCCACTTTTCACAAACATAAGTTCCTTCGAGACTGAAGAGGATTTTTGTGGAAGTTTYGAACAGAGTTCAGTCATTTTGGGGCTATGTACTGATAAAAAGTAAACATCAATTTGAACTCAAATGGCAAATTTTCAAGCTTACGGAGTGACAGCAAAGAAATTTTTTAATGATAGAAGATGTGTGATGACTGCAGAAGTGCCCTGGAAAATCAGGGCTCTGTAAAAATCTACTTTTTCTTGGATATTACACTACACTTTTGATTGAAAGGYTGAGTTTTATGCTTTTAATATGTRTCCATAAAATGTGTCTATTTCTGTGCAGCAAAACAGTTACATTCACAACACAAATTCCAATTTCATATTGGACTCAAGGCTCCCCTGCATGAACAACTCACAAACGTTGCCACTTCTGCCTCTGCCCTTCTCTCCCCTCCCACCCAGGGGGAGTGAGTGCCTGAGAGGGGCTTGGCTGCCTGCTSGGGCTAACCCACAGCAACCAGGAACTGATTATTTTTCAGTTTCTACCTATTCTCAGATGTCACGAGCACTCAGGTCACAAATTATCTGGTGCTTCATATACCGAGTATTATTTCGACTTCCTGGCACAGCTCTGTGCCATTCCACTGATCAGAATGCAGCAACAAAGGCACGAGTGAACACTGCATCCAGAGGACTGTTCTTATCAGGAACAAATTAAAGAGGAGCTCTGATGATGACAGCTAATGCTTTAACATCCAAGAGAAACAAAGGATTGAGCTGAAGCCTCAGGCAAACTTGTGTAATTCAGCTTTGAGTTGTTTTCTTATTGACCAATAGTCAGGCTTTTTTGCTCTCGTTGGCAAGAAGTGACTGAGACATGTCAGTGTCCATACATACATGGACTTTTGGAGGCAGTATACAGCTGGTGTGTTGTTCTTCCTACCCTTTTTCTTGGCTATTTCCCCCCAAACAGATGCCTCGGCCTATATGAGCACTAAAGTGATGAGAAAAGGATCACTGAGAACAAATGTCCCTGGCAYCTTTTTGCAAAAGGATGACTCTGTCTCAGTACTGGTCAAGAGATGTATCCCACAGTAGAAAAAACCAAAACAAACCCATCTAACGAACCATAAACCACACGGCCCCTTCACTCTCCCTAAAGCCCTTTCTTCAATTGTGGCCAWAGATTTTGTGGGTTTTGTGTATAGATCCACGTGCACTGAGAAATTAACCTCCTTTTTAAATAAGGAATATTTAGTTGTAGTAAATACTTTTTAATATCTAAAAAACCAGTGCAGTATTTTTAATGGGAGTGCAGATAATAAATATCTCTCTGTAGTATGTGAAGCCATTTCAGTGTGCAACTCAAATATAATAACTACTGCATTTGCTTTATAACTGATTTCACTGTATATCCACCCTGGCAAATGTTTTTCCCCCACAGGCGTGTGTGAAGGATAAATGCAAAAACAAGCTGTGCCATTTGGGAGACAGAGGTGTCAATTAATCTTCAAGCAGCATAACAAGAAGTTAATAAATGGATTTGGATCAATCAAAAAAATTGAGAAAATCAGCTTCCTCCTCCTTTTCTTAAAACGAGAGAGAAATGAAACGAACAATGTAGCCATCTAAATGCATTTTTTTCCTAAGTTTTTTATCTTTCTTAGTCTCATAAACTGCAATTTCTCACTCACCAGACAGGTTAAATCATCTACTCACAGGAGAAAACCCTGCAGGAGTGAAGCATCAAGCATCATAACTTAGGAGCTGTATATAGAACATTTAGGAGCTGTCCAGGACTACAACCTCAAAAGCACTTCTGTAACTCTCATTTTCCCTCCTGTCTAAACACAAAGCTTTGCTACTTAAATGCACCTACCACGAGCTGAGCCTTCAGTTGGAGGCTGCAGGGTCTTGACCATCCTGGACA
>JACAXG010000057.1:3684440-3818656 GCA_018881555.1 Amblyornis subalaris | reverse complement strand
TCATCTACCTGAACAAGGTAAGGATTGATCTACCTGAACAAGGTAAGGATTCATCTACCTGAGCATCTCTCCTGCACTGCAGCACCTGCTCTGTCCCTGCCACTGGTGGCTGAGCCCCCTCTCCGAGAGCTCAGGGACAGGATCCAGCCCAAGGAATGCTGGAGCAGGGAGACAATCCCGAGGCAGCCCGGAGCACAAGCCCAGGGAAGGTGTGAAAATCCCTGTGCTTTGTGCACACYCCAGTGCTGAGGTTCCCCGAGCCAAAAGATGTTCTCAGGCCATTTCATAGCCACGAGATTTCACCTGATTGACTCGTCCATGCTGTTTCAGGAACTCCTCATTTTTTGGCCTYTGAAATATCCCGTTGCAATCCCACAGTTTAATTACGTATTATATGGAAAACCACACCCTTTTCTCTGGTTTGAATTTGTTCATCAGCAGTTGATTGGATGTMAACAGTTCTCCTCACTAGTGCAAAAGTGACTAGACCAGTATTTCAAATGCACCAGAGGTCTCTCTCAGATGCTAGAATTCACACCAGCACGTTTCTCTCAATCCTAAGGAGAACCCTTCATCTCTTCTCTGTAACYTTCAACCATCTGACACTTGATAAAACGTGAATGTTCTACTTTTAATTAATGAAGTAAGTGATGTGTTGACCCAGGAAAAAGAAAGTGCCATACTTATTTCAAACTTCCATTTAAAAWGTTATCTTTCCAAATCTGATGGTGTTGCTCAAAAAAAAAAATCTGCAGAAAATAAAGAATTGCATATTAAGAAATGCCAACTCAGCATGGCTCAAAGAATCTGAGGGAAAAATTTACATCAGAACTGTGATCACTCCCACCTGCTACCTCCACATTACATTTTCTGTATGTTCTTTCTGCATTACAGGCTAAATACACAAGTCTGTGCCTTTTATAAAGTTTTTCTTCCAGTTCMATCAAGTTACCCAAGCATGAATACTGGATAGTGTCTAAGCTGCACAATTTAAAGCAAAGTAGAATAGTGACAGTAGATCAATTTCAAAGCTAAAAAACTGATTGCATGAACCCCATTTTTTGATGGAGCACAAATGGCACTGTTCCTGCATTCAGAACATTGCTTTGATGAATTATTTTCAGCCCATGGTAAGTATAACTGCACACATTTCCCTTAAACTAGAAAGTTGTTAGAATCACATTACAGCAGAAAAATATATTTCTCCCTCTTTCTCTATAAACCAGGTTAATACACTTTTATTTGATCTGGTAAATTTTTTAAATTACTTTTTGGCAAGACCAATCCAGAATTTATGATCCTAATATACTGAAACTTTTTTCCTTAAAGACCGAACACAAATCCTAAACCTTAGAGGAAAAAAGAAAAATCCACAACTTCTCTATGGAACCCGAGTTTTAGCAGCTTCTGCTATCAATCCTGCCATAATTTAACCCAAGATGGGTCTAGAGCACACAGGCTGACAGGTGATATATGCTTCCTATTTTGCTGTTCATATAACCATTAACAATAACTGCAATAGAGCACATGAATGAGACACTCATTGAACTGTAAAATCCAATACTCTTTACCAAGGTGAAGGGAATGGGAGTGGATCTATTAAAAAATTTGTGCCTCAACTAATAGGACTGTATGTAATATGTCAGCTTGGTAAATAATGTGCCCATAAAGGGTTTTCTTAGTCTGTATAAGATGCAAGCATCTTACTKGGGTAGTAATAATAATAATAATGTATTAAAATTAGTGAAAAGAATCACTGTTCTAAATGCAAACAGGTTGAAATTTTTCCATCTAAGAAACCGTGCTCWCTAAAAAAAGTGGAAAAAAAATTACAGCCTGAATCAGAGAAAGAGGTTTTTTAGCTGCATTCCTGTGATTGAACCAGCTTCTGATTTTATTTACACAAGTGCATCAAATTACAAACCCTCCTAACAGCTACACTCATGAGCCTTGCATTTCTCATTGCTTTCAAGGCGAATTTCAGGGGTGCAATCTCCGGTAAGACTGAAATGACAACCAGAGTTCCATTCCAAATGGTGTCACCCCTGGATTCCAACAAGAAATGAGGGATCCCGTGGCGCTGCTGAGCTGTTTTAACTTTGTCCCAGCGATCACTGCCATGTTCTGATGTCCTGTGAGGTGCTGATCCAAACCACATGGAATTAACACGAATGCACTTGGCAGATGAAGGTCCAGATTCTTTGTTACAGTAAGATCAAATGTTTAAATTTACTCACCATCTGCAACACCCAGTATTTTTTAAAATACAGAGTGATATTTTAATAAATTCAGTCAGAACAGCATTAAGCCTCCCAGGTCTCCTTGGCTGTAGCCATGAATTTACCAAGTGAAAACAGGACTAATACATCCCCTGGAAGAAAATCATTATATACACTCTAAAACAGAAAGAAAAATACTGTTATCTTTTGTCATAGCTGAACAGAAACAAAAGAATTACAATAATATCTTCCACTAAAACAGAGCTGATGTTCTGTAAAACATGTATCCCTCAACACAAACATAATTAACTGCTTCTCAGCACTCACTGAAGCCTGAAAGGATTCTAAAATCCCTTTAAGTGGTTAGAATGAAGAATATTTTCATCAAAATTGAAAATATTCAATTAATTGACAAGGTAATTTGTTGGAAATTCTGATTTTTTAGAAGAATTACAGGTRCATTAGTACAAAATTAGGAAAAGAGCCTTTTCTTAGTCAATGTTTTTATAAAGTCTTACTTTCTGTTTTGTTTAAACTTATGACAGTTTAAAGTTGTCCTTAAAACATCTGAGTCACACAGACTCTCTCTTCCACCATCTCATAAAGGAAGTGCTATAAATCCAAAAGTAAAAAATAGCATCAGCAAGTTGTTAGGATGAGCAAAGTTAATGGAAGGAATCCTGATAAAGACAGTTATTTCTCTTTGGAATTCCTGCAATGCTGGGGACTCGCAGTCATAACTGCTAAAAACTGCCTCAAAACTGATCAATAATGAAGAATTTTCAAGTAAATGAAGATCTGCTAGTTTTGTTTCCTTCTTTCTGTAGCTTTAAATTCCCACCAACTRTAAAGTATTTCTTTTTGCTGCTTGTGAATTTTTCACTGCTCAAACTGATTAAAAATGCAACTTCCTCATTCTTTATAACATGTTCAAAAGGACATCTAAAACTGTGGCTAATGACATTGATGATGCAGCCAGAGAAACACATCCCATAAAATCACGTGATGATAATCAAATGAGAATATTTTGCAAATCACATCAGATTTTCTCCAGCAACTCTCTTTTTTCCCTCATCAGGCTGGGAAAACTCCATTTCTTAACATGGTTTAATGACACAGCAAAGCCAATGTGAAATCGATGCTCAAGACCTCTCAAGAAGCTCCAGAAGAGCAGATCCAGGACGAGGTTTGGTACCAGATGAACTCTGAGACTCTGCAGCAGAGCCACTCCACAAATTATCCTCTGTGCTGGCCACTCCAGGATGCAAACATTTCAACTGCAATCAATGAATAAAGGTTCAAAAAAAAACCAGGATCAAAATGATCCCGGGCTCTGGGGGGCTGTAATCAAGCAGCAGATGAAGAACACTGATCACCTYCTGCCATGCTGAGGGAACAAAACAACAACAAGAGAGCTCTTGCAGAATCAGCTCCCCAAACGTGCATGCCTTTTGAAGGCTTCAGTTAGCTGCATTTTACATAATTCCCATCTGCTAGCCTCAAAAGCAAAAATAACAGGAATTCTCAGTTGTCACKCATGGCAACTGCTTTATCAGCCACTGTCTGCTGCTTGTAAGGAATTTGGGAGTGCGAGGGGAACTCCACAATAAAAGTAGAGGGAGTTTGTGATCAGCACGTTGATTTCTTCCCATGTGGAACTGGTAAAGATCATGAAATATTTTTCAGAGTCTAAATTTGACTAGGAAATTGTAATGGATAATTCATACAAAATTCTGTAAATATATAAAAACTTACTTTAATACATATAACACATAAATTATATATTTAAATAACAATATTTAAGGGTAGGAGGAGGCTAATAGAGCACTAAGAGCTATCTGTATTTCAGCAGAGGCAGACACTAAAATATCCCAAATATGGAGCACACAAGGTTTGTGACTGTGAGTCAAAAGCACGGACCAAGATGGTCCCCAGGACAAAAAGTGAAGTTTTCTGCAGCCCAACATCTAGGARCACCTCTCCCAGTCTGACTTCTTATTGCTCCAAGTTTATAAAGGACATTCCATAAAACTGAATTTGCAGAAAAGACACTCAAAATCCGAGTCCAGATTTCCGACAGCTGAAAAAAAAAAAAGCCTCGAAAACTGCATTTGTGTTTGTGAAACTCCCAAATAATAAAAAGGCAGCAGTGTAAAAGCYGAGAGACACCAAACAGCCTGAACTCAGAAACTGCTACAGCATTTCTGGATGAGGTTTTCCCTGCCCACCTCCCCAGCAGGAACTTCCCCCATGTTCTCAACTCTGTGCYCTACAAAGCAGCATTTCTTGTTCTAACCACCTTGTTTCTTTGCACGTTATTTTATGACCAAAAAAGGCTATTAGATTTTTCAACAAAGTGAAACAACAGCTCTTCATTCCAAAAATAATCATCACAATGACTGCTTAAGTCATCTTCCTTTGCCAGAGCATTCATACAATGCTGTCTCACTGTGGATGTTTCAAAGCTTTAGCAAAGATAAAAACCCTACATATATTTTACCTTCCTTTTCTCTCATTTCTGATTTAAATGCCTAAAAAAGAGTTTGCAATCCATGTTTGTAGGCATTGAACCTCACAACGATGAAAAATTATTTACTCTGCATGTTAATAAATCACTGCTTGAGTTCAATTATTGTGGGTTCTTTTATTTTACTCACAAGYCAGTTGCAGGCTTATTAATGACTACGGAAAACATACTGAATAAAAATAATGACTTAAATATAAATGTTTCAAGGAAAAGGAAATTGGGAAAATGACAATCCACAACACTAAAAAGGAGCATTTTTTAAATCTACTTTAGAATAGCCATATGTTTCTATCCTCCACTGAAATTTTAGCAGCCATGACACTGTGATGCTACCTTAGTTAACTGCTGTTATATTTTTACAACGACATGCTTGAAAAGAGAAATTGTCTACTTGAAACTAGGAAAAGTATTTCCAACTCCACATCCAGCCATACCAGAGAGGTTCAAGCCTAGAGAGATGAAGCAGACTTGAATGGAAATTATTCAGAAAATGGTATTTTGGCTGATTGGGGAAATTAGTACTTGATAATTAGGGACATTACAAGCTACTTGGTGATAACCCCACAAACATCCTGAGCTGAGATGCAGAACTGGGCACGTTCACCTGTGAGAAGAGTTGTACCAGTGTGCAGACAGACCCTGATCTGGGCTGAGGTAGGAAAACAAATGTATATGCAGCCAATATTAGAGCAATAACAGTGGAGTTTCAAAGCTATGTTTCAATGCAATAGAGAAGAAAAGAGGGAAAAGCAAGATAGTGTGGTTTACGTTTGGATAGGARTTGTCAGTTGAGAGAAGAGATAACAGAATGGCCTGTAGAGAAATTGTATAAACTGGGATCCCTACAAGCTGAAGATAGGCTGGGAGAGATGGGAAAACAGGCCTCTCCTGGCTYGAGAGCGATAACCTAAAACATGGCTGAAATGTTTCCATATTCTTCAGAAGAAGTACTATAGCACACTTTGATAAGAAAGAAATCACAGAGATGTTTTCATCTCTACCTGCTGTCAGGGTTGCACCAACCATCACAAACACGGACCAGGAGCCATTCCAAGGCCATGCTCCAAAGGCTTACATCTCAAATATTACCCTGAACAATTAAAAAGACAAACAACAGGAATGAAAAGAACTCGTCAAATTCATAATAATGAAAAAAAACAACTCCTTTTCTTGAGTTAGTGAAGCTTCTCCACAGTTCTTGCTTATTCTAGGAGTTCTTTTTTAACCCTGGGAGTAACTTGGTGAGAGGCAGAGCTGGCAGCAGGGGACACAAACAGACCTGCATTCTCTGGGSGAGAATAAAATGAGCACACCCTTCAGGAGCACACATTCCCGGGTGTGCAGCTCCCAGCTGGACCAAAAGAAAATCCCAGATGTTTCAATATCTGAACAGCTGTGTGGCTTCAGGAATACTGGAGCTCCCTCAGCTAAACCAAGTGCATCCAGAGGTCTGGGTGTTCAATAATGCTGCAGGTTCAATCAGCTTTAGTCCACTGATGGGACAGCAAGGAAACAGATCGGACCAACCCTCTTCTGAAATTCTAGAGAACTTCACAAATATTGCCAGGATTTCAGCGTAACCACTGGAAAGGAAAACTTGTAACGGGACAGACTCTGGTTCCAAGGGGCTAAAGCAAGGTGATAAAGACATCCAAGGATCTGTGAGGGCAACTTTGAGGGTAAGAGGCACTACAGCAGCACGGAACCCCAGAGAACACCCTTCTGGTGCTACAGAACAAGCACGGCATAACTCTGTAAGGAATTGAGTGCAAGTGGACCCTCTCCAGCTATTTCTGAGCTCTGTCGGAAATGCAGGGTTGCTTCTGAGCACTGCAGATGTGCACACCAGCAAAATCCTTCTCTCCATCAGTCCTTGGCATGCCTGGTGCTCTGCTCTGCCTGAAGGGACAACGCTTTCCCTTGAACAGCTTCTCTGGGGGCTGTTCAGCACAGCTGGAGGCAGTGATTTCCTCCTTTGCTCAAACACATTCCCCAGGTAAGAAAGGCTCCCCAGCCAGTAAAAGGTGTGTACAATCCAGCACCTAACACCATTCAGCACACGGGGCTCGCTCCAAGCCAGAGGCACACGGAGTAAATCTTGCAGAGGACAAACAAGTCAGCAAGAAAATAACTTACAGCAGCTTTGTGACTAAAATTACCCTTTACATATGGAAAACAGTCGAACAGTAGAGAACTGAATTAGTTGTGATTTGAAATATTATGTGAATAATACCTCTAAGGTCTTTTATTTCAAGAAGAAACATTTCAGAGAGTTTTAGCGTGCACACATCCAACAGACCTCAATGTGGTGTATTGAAAATGCACAATGAAAGCTAAAAATTCAGTACATACTGAGCACCCACCACAGGGTTTGAATTTGGCAATGTATGGCCACAGCAAGGCAGAGCAAAGGTAGGCTTCCAGCCAACAGCTCTGTTTTCTAAAATAGTCACTGATTTTTTTTTTTTTAATTATGCATTAGTATTTTCCAGCAAAACCAACAGCTGCTTCTGATTACTCTCATGAGAAGTAGTTTCCTAAAATTAATGATACTTAAACCCAAAAGACATAACTGTTCCATTAATATAACTTGGGCTTAAAGTCATTAATATTTAAAGTGTGAGCACAGAATTCCAAGAACAAAGAACTGAACTAGAAATTGATGTGTCACGCACTCTAAAAAATAATAATGTTAGATCTGTGGAGCAATGAAAACACAGAGGAAACACTATGAAAAACTGGGTGTTTACCTGCTCCTGTGTCTGTAATTCCTGTGACTCATCCCATCCCAAATCATGCAGGGAGAAGTCGTGTTCATTGTACCTCACTGACCTCTCCCTCTGTTTAGCCAGAAAAGAGGTGATAGTGGCATCTTGCTGCGGGTAGACCTGCAGATTTAGAGCAGCAGATTTCCCTCAGGCACATTTTCTAGCTATAGATACAACTGAGTGAGGAAAAACTGTCTGCAAAGGTACTTGGATATAAATGTTAGAAGGAGCTGTCCCTAGCAAAGAGGCTGAGTAGGGCACACCATGAGAAAAAGACAAGCATTGCTCTTACAGGTTTTCAAATATAATTGAGAATTTTTAGAGACTTTAAAAGAAATAAATCACTTCATATTTAACTTTAGGCAAAGCATATTACAAGGTCTAATATAAGACATTGCACCACTGAAAGTGAATTAAACCCACATGTATTCTTTAAGCACATACAACAATTTTCAAGCCGTTGCTCAAATTTCACAGCTAACATAATTTGATACACTTGTTTATTGCCCTAGACAGCATAATTAATATATTGTCTTATTCAAACAGTGAAGAAGTGAAAGAAAAAGTGATTTTTTTTATTCAAATGGTTAATAAAATCACCAAATAGAAGTACAGCGCATTTGAACAAGTTATTATACAATGCAAATGTGCAAATACAAACCAGTCATAAGCTCTAAGACAATATCATTTACAAAAACAAAGAATGTAATGAACAACTTATTTTCAAACCTGGCTGAGTTTTTGTACATTAAATTAGCCCCCAAACTTAGTTAAGTTTATATATGTATTAACTTCTTTTTCTCATTAGAATAAAGCAGTAAAAAATGTTGCTGGATCCTTTCTCTAGGAAAGCAAATAAAAATCAGAGATTCAAACAAGTTTAAAACAAGAAAACAAGAAATACAAAATCAGTTTGCTGATACACTTAAGTATATTCTGAGGCCTTGTTACTATGATGACAGTTAACATTTTTCACTGTTCCAAGTTATTGAAAGACTGAGTCTAATTTTTTCTACTTCATGTCTCATTAAAGTTCATGTCTTATAAAATGTTCTCAGTCTTTTAGAAGCTTGATAAAATATTTACGGATCTTCTCGTTAGCAAGAAGATGAGTATAAAAAGGTACCTGCCAGAATACTAATCTGAAGATATCCCTTTCCAATTACTTATTTTTCCTATAACCTTGTGGGCCAACAGAACTGTGTCTGAAAAGCAAGGCAAAGAGGTCAGAGCCTATTCCAAAGCCATCACTCCTACCAAAAGGCAGCCTTTTCCCTTGGCATATCAAGATCCAAAAGTGTGTGACTGCTCAGAACAAAAGCAGGTTAAGCTAAAGATGTATTCTTATTCCAAAATACTAAATGTTAGGTATATGCTTAACTAAGACCAGTGATTGGAGTTCACTTTTTTTACCCTAAATCTAGGGTGGACATACAATATAAAAGCTCTAGAATTTTGCTTTAGGAACTATCCCAATCTTCAAAATGTAATGCAAAAGCGACATTAATTACACAAACCCAGAACTTGCTACAGTTTGCTTTTTGTTTTGTCATGAAACCTGTCAGAATGGAAACATAACAGCTGCATCGACTTCATTTTTCTGTAGAAAAAAAATATTGATCATTTAAAACCAAAGAGAAGAATTTTCCTGTGATTGTTTTCTCACTATGATTCATTCAAACTATTCCATACATTGTAAGAACTGTTCAAGAGACAAAGTCTCAGATATTTTGTGTAAGGCTTGATTAAGGTTTGGTGGACACCAACAGTTTCACTTTCAAAAAACCTCACTGAGAGTTATCAATTTTCACTGGACTCTTGCCAAGAAAGGCTTCTCAGAGCCAGAAATGTGTTTCTGATCAAAGCTGAAAGGACAAAGGACAAACCAGCCCTGGGAGGAGGAGAGGGAGACACTTCCATCAGGACAATAAACAGCAAATTGATCAGAAAACTTCTCTGGGATTCTAAAGGAAGATAGTCAAATTCTTACCTACCTGATTCATACACTGTATGAATCAGCCTGTGAATTAATACACTTCAATCTTCTTTCTCCAAAATCTGTCATTCTCTTAGGCTAGATTTCTCTGGTGACAGTAATTTTTTGTGTTAATTTGCATTTAGGAAAAAATATTTTAAAAGGTCTGCTTTAACCAATATGATAAAAACATGCAGGTTTTACACGGACAAGAATATTATTTACAGTCATGTTTAACTGAGCAGCTTAATATAAATATTAAGGAAAAAGAGTCTGAAGCAAAAAAGGAATTAATTTAATGGTAATAACACTTCTCTTTCATACAAAAGATTAGTGACAAAGGCAGTCAAAGTCAGAGTCAGAGAGGAATGCAAATGGATAACTTACAGCTGAACACTGGATTTTGCTCATTTGCAGAGCACTCCTGTTTACACTGATAATCCAAGAAAAAGAAATAAATGATTTACAAATCGCCCAAAGCCCTGGAAAGTAATCCATGTTGGTAATGGAGCCAAAGTGATGAACAAAGCCGAGCTCCACGAGCAGCTAAAGCCCATGTCTAGAGCTGACACGGAACGATACGAGGCCCTGCAGGAGCACGGCCGAGCCAGGGAACAAAGCTGGAACCGGAGCCASAGAACGCCTTGCACTGCACAGATGGCCTGCAACAATTAACAGGTCACTGTCTGCTGAGTGAAGGAATGATCAGCCCTAATCCCAACCCTTTCCCCAGCAGCCAAACCCCAGCTCGAGCAGAGTGTGATTCATACGTGGCCAACTTCGTTAGCTCGGTCTCGCTGGAGTCCACCATGTCGGAGCAACAATCCTCCCGCTAATCCCATCAAGGGGATATTTTTTTTTAATTTTTGTTTTAAATTCCATCTCTCGCCGACTCAGATAGCAGAATCAAATACTGAATAATGCATTCAATGAGTTACTTAATTAGCTGGGTGAAGGTGAAACATGAAGAGCTGAGTCAAATAAYGAGATGTCGAGCACAGAAGCTCAGACCAAGAAGGGATTTGGGAGTGTTCTTCCYGACAGGAAGGGAAACACAGGACTTTTCCAACACAGAATACTAAGGGATGGAATCTTTCCATTCCAGTCCCTCAAAAAATACCAGCTGGAGGGAAAATACCAAAGTGAACTGACAAGAACAAGGAGAGCAGAAATCACTCACATCACAGCAAGCGTCATTAAATAAGTCATGGTCAATTCACAAGTTACCACTGGCTTGAAACAAAGCAAAGCCAAAAAAAAAAAACCAAAATCAAAACAAAAAAAAMCCAAAACCCAAACAAAACATTTTCTGGAAAAATTGAGTAGACAATGCTCAACTGTTGTAATGTAGGATGATGATCAAGCAAGTAGATTTAGCCTCATTTAAGAAGAGGTTTTATTCTCCCGTATATCAAACAGCTAAACAAAAATTTCACTGATCTACTAATTAAATCTATTTAATTCTCCCCGTTGCAATCCAGAGTCAGAGCAGGTCTGTTTTTCTGCCCTTAGCATTAGTGGAGGACTCTTGTAATCAGACAAAATTGCAGTCAAAACTAGCTAATGAATCCTTGTTTAATTTCTGTGTTTGGACAAGCAGCTGGATTKATCCCTGCTCTGCAGTCTCTAAGGGATGATTCTGCCAGTATAAAGGAGCATAACATTACATTTTGGCCCATGCAAGTTTTCAGGGGACTCTGCCAGAGACCCTGGGTAATGGCAGAGATTCAAAACGTTTGTTTCCAATGGARCTGAACAGAGSGACTGTACTTATTTAGAAAAGTAASAAGGTTAAAAAATTGTCAATTGTTACAAAATAAAGAGTTGCAACTCAAAGCAAGCGTGGTTAGTCCTCAAAGCCCAACAGGAAACCTTCAAGATAAACAGAGAAGGAGGTTTGTCCCCTGACTATCTCCTCACAAAAAACCAAGCTATGTAGTAATTGCTATTATTTTTAATCTTCACCAATTCCATTGGATCCAGCCAATATTAGCATGTCCCTGCACTGTTCTGTATAATTAAATGCCTGTCTACCAGTCATCCTTGCCAAAAGTAACTTCACAGTAAAGTTAGTTAAGTAGTTAGTAGTTAGTTAAGTAGTTAGTAAGCAAACGTGTGAAAAAAAATAGGTGTAAACAGAAGCGAGGTTGTCATGGGATATGGGCTTCATCAAATTCACACAAGAAGGTAAAAATAGAAGTAATAGATGAATCTCTTTCTAATCTGAACACCCAAACTGGTATCCTACAACTGACAAGCTCTACAACAACATTACTAAGCAGTAGTAAGTAACAATCCACTGGTACCAGTCCCCCACCATCACCGAAGTGATCAGCCGTGAGAGTGTGACCGTTTTCTGCAACCACAGCTTCACAAATCCAATCTTTCGGAGTTTGTTCAGTCTGGTTCTCCCACTCTGCGCCCACACACAGGTCTCAGTTTCAAAAATACACTAAATTTGCCTTTTTTTTTCCTCCTCCCATTAAGTGCATCTGAAATATTAAAATGCCTTTATCCTGAAAAACTTAGTACATCTGTTCCATTGCAAAACAGTCCCACAGCTCTCCATATTGCCAGACCAGCAGAATAGGCTATGGGACCTCATGACACGAGAGTCTTTTTGTAGTGSAAAGTATTTTCAGAAAAAGAAACAACTTCATGTACACAGTCTATGTGCATTATTTACACTGCAGCCACAGAATGGTTCATCACGTACAAGCAGTAGATACAAAAGTAAACCTAATTGTTTTGCCTTCCAAAATATAGGAATAGAAGAGCAGTTCTCAGAGTTTAGTAAAATTTGGATTTAGTTTTTATTTTTCTTTCTCATTTATGGCTTATTTCTGCCATAATTTTTTAAATACCTTTTACATTTACTCCCAAATCTTAAATCRCTAAAAATCCCAGAAACAGCCATCTCGAAACATTGGAACTTGGAAAATTTTGAACTGCAGAGGTGAATTTCTTTTTCTCTCACATTCATACCGGATATCTGTAAGTGTCTAAAACCCAAAGCTGTTGTCTTAATAGATCTGCCTTTAATGAGCTGCACAATTGAYACACTCTGCAGCACTGCACACAACGCAGCACTGCTTTGGAGAGCCTCAGCAGCTCCATCCTTAGGATTTCCAGATGCCAGGGCAAATGCCATGTACCTGGAAATGTCAAACATATGGCACAAATCTTAAGGAGAAAAAAAAAAACAACTCCAGAGCTGCAAAAGAAGTAGAAAAATATTACTCGCTGCAAATTATATTAGAAGCTGAGCACCACAGTTCAGCTTGTAGCATCTCCCTAAATGATCACATATTTTAATTGGTAAAAGTAAAGACCATTTTATATGAAGGCCTGCATAATGGTGAGGTTTGGGGGTTGCTTTTTTTCTCCTCCTTAAAAACAAGAAGATTCCCAGCTGCATTGTTCATCAAGCTGGAAGAGACCTGTGCAATGGAAATCTCCTTGCTCCTGCAATCCCTGCAAGGAGGTAGAATTGTATTTCTTAATTCATGATGTCACACTCTGCAAAAACATTCCCACACATGCAAAGTCCAAAAATGATGCAGTGAATACAGAGCAAGCATCCCATACTGTAGCCTTTAGACTTAAAGTAAATGACTTTTGATTAGACTCATAAATTACTGAACATGTGGCTCCAGCAGTTGTCGGCAGTTATCAGATAACACAAACTTTACATGGAATCAGAACTAATTCCTGCACAGTGCTGCTGCTGTAAAGGCTGCAACAACAATGGCAGACATATCATTAAATGGGCAAACCTAGAAATATAATTAAATTAACTGATAATCATCTCTCTTCTTCTATCCAGACTCTAATTTAATGCACTTGCAAATGTAATGAGGTTCACTGAATTGAAAAATACTGTGGAAATAACAGAAACAAGATTAAATTAATTGCACGACATACTGATAAGAAAGCTCGCTTCAAATTATGTGAAGCACATTTCTAAAAGCCATTAAAAGGCCAGTCACATATCATGCACCTTGATGACAAATAACACACTCGAAATTATTTTTTTACCAGCTGGACTATCCACTGTGTTTCCTATAACCATATGCTAATTGCTGTGTGCTCTCTCATCTTCAGGTAAATAAACATGTGAAAAACACTCGGGCAGTGAAAAATTAAAATCTGGCCAACAACCAAAATGACTTCTGCTCCAATCATTTTCACGTAATTCACACCACAGAATTTGAGATTAAGACATACTGAAGGCATTTACACCTCACAGCACCTTGGGTGAAAAATTATGTTTTCTTCCCTAAGAAAACCACAATTTAAATTTCCACGAACAGGAATAAGGCATTCATTCTGAAGACAAAATAACCAGCTCTCAGTTCTGCCTGGAAGKCTTCTGGACACTGCAGCATCTCTGAAGCGCAGTCAAACGTACAGCAACCATCCATTTTTATTGATTTTTTTCTTAAAAAAACCCTGAACTGACAGGAATTCCACCATCTCTCTGGGTACCCTGTCCAAATACTTAACTGTAGTTGATGCTTTAATTTAAGAAACAAGAAAATCCTCATACAAAAATACATTAGACATTACAGATAGTTTCTTTGAAAGGAAACATTGCCTAGTACGTGCCAGCAGGCCAAAATTCCAAACACTAGTGGGAGCTGCAAGGCATCCAATGCCAAGGATTTTAGTAGGATCCTGTCAAGTAATTCCAATTTTACATTTCCTTATACCAAGATTAACAGCGAAGGATTTGCATTAACATCCAGTGGCAGGACACTTAAGCTCCCGTTCCCCTGACACCCCCGACAGCYTCGCATTCCAGAGGGAGAGCACAGGGCTGGAGCCAGAGCTGCTTCTTTGAACACGGAAAAGCAGACAATGGAAACTCCAAGTTGGATTTCTGAGCAGCAACACGCTGCGGTGACGAGAGGAATGCAGAATCACAGCCAGCTACAACATTCCTGAGCTGCAGATCAACGAAGGAGGGAGAGAAATGTCGGGAAATAGTGTATTAAATCCCAGGGCATCATCCTTTAACACCAGGGCACGCTGGTCCTAACCCAACTAAAGGCCAGGCAGACACTCTGGAGAAGGTGAGGATTCCACTAATATCAGCTCAGCTGATGGAATGGAAGCCAAGCAATGAAAAGGCTCAAAAGGCAGAGAATTCTGATGGCACAAACCTTCCTTCGTGTCCTTGTTCTTTCAAAGGCCTTTGTAGGAAATGACCCAAAAGACGATGAATCATTTTACTTATGGATTCATCCGAGCTGGCTTTCAGTGGCTGGAAGTGACCTCTGCCAGCCAGGATGGGCATCCTCTACTGCCCACTGAGACTGGGCTTTCCCGAGCAGGATCCTACTCGCGAACTTGGATAGCCAGAGAAGACCAYGTGCTTAATACACTTCAATCTCATCCTGTTTGTACTGTAATTATCCCTTCTTAATTTGGGGTCTTTTAGATATTTTACTAAGTATTTATAYAGAGTTCTATCACATTTTTTTCTAGTTTCCATATTTTTATAAACAACCAATTGGTTATGAACGGTAATAAAGATCACTCTCGGGAGTTCCTGTAGTAAAATTGGTCATTATTCACTAAATATTCAATGCTTAAGGAAAAGAAATTGTGAAATTAAAGGTGTGTGGATATACTTGGAGAGAATTCCAGGAGGGTTTATGTAGTTATAAATAATGCTTCAAAAGGGAAACTCACTGTTTATACTGCATACATGTCTTGTTACTTACAAAAAACAATCATTTTACTGGGAGCAGATGGTTTGTCAAGGTGGCCAYATATGATTTTATTTTCTATTTTCAACTTGCCTTCAGTATAACTTTAGTTCCAAAAAGATCTGGTCCTAAGATCCATTAAAAACTGGCAATAGAGTAGAAATTGGTGTTAATAAGTCTGGGCCTTCTCCCAAATCTCTACCAATTAAACAAGTGTTTAATGCTATTAAGCTTACATGTTATAAATCTTTATCTGCATAAAAGTGTTCCAAAATGGAAGAGGAGGAAAGCAGTAGAGTAAGGAAAAAGTAAAAAAAAAAAAAAATTAATACAGCTGAAATGTTAAAAAAGGAAAATCAGCTGTTTCCTTTTCTTCCCCTCTAAGCTTACCAGCACAAATAGTCATTTTAAAACTCATAACTCTGTGTGAGATTAATCRTATGGGGTTTAGGATTCAAAATAAATTTTACATGTCATGTAACAGGGCAGACAAAACTGAATTCTCAAAGGGTGATTTCCCTACACAGTCTCATATTTTGGTTGTACCATTTGTAACATAGAGTGAATCTAGGGTGGGGAGGGGGAGGCTTTCTAATTTGGAACTTTTATGAGGAGTAGAATTCTAAYGCAAAGCACTGGAATGAGCCACTAAACACAGAACAGTTTTCCATTCGGCAAATCAGAAGTCTGAGCAGAGCATGTGCTTTAAAGTGTTGGCTCAGACCAGTGCCCCATGCAGGTCTGTGTTGTCATCTCTCCCTGTGGTCACTCCAGATGCTTCAAAGAGAGACAGAAACAAATGGCCTCTGTTCCACACACCTATTTCCTTTCTAAAAATCAGCTATGACTAACCCACTGCTGAGATCAAGTGCTTATTTACAGGTACTTAAATATCTATACAAATGTTYGCAGGAAAAATCAAACATAATATATCTCTGAGCAGAAGCAAAGTGTCGTCTTCTAAAAATTCACAACTCTACCAGTGCATCCAAACCCAGTAATTCCACAGCCTCTCTAGAYCCTCTCTCTGGGGGTTGTGTAACCTCTTTGTCAACAGATTTTTCCTAATATCTGGTAAAAATTTCCTGTGTTTTAGCCTCAGTCCATTACCCTCCATCCTTCCACTGTGCTTCCATGGAGTCTGGCTCCATGTTTTGCAACCCTTAGCTGGTTAATAAAGCACCAGCCTGGTCCTCTAAACAGACTCAGTTCTACCTGCACCTCTCCATGCTTCCTGTGCCTCTGTGAGGAGCAAGTGCACAGGGAGATCCAGCACCAAGCCCCAGCCAACTCCCTGCCGAGCCCAAGCCCTGCACATGGGGAATATAAACCCAGCTCATGCTCCTCTTCCTCTGGGAAGGAACTGGAATTTCGGGATTTTTTCCTTTTGCAGRCAAGGTAAGCAGTTAGGAATAGGAAGCCTTGCTAAAGATGRCAGATGCATTTCCTGAGCAGGAGCAGTGGCAGAGGCAGCAGGGGGAGAAGGGGACAAATTGCATTACKGTCACAGAGGCTCTCCCAAGCTTTAATTGTCTTCACTGGCTCCTGTGCCAGACACATCCTGGCCAGCACCGGTCAGAGGGTAAATTTGTATGAGAACAGGAAATAATTGCCTAACAATAACAGCATAATGGTCACCTCAGTTTTTAAAGATGATGAAACATCCCTATCCAGCTGGAGAGAGGATAATTTTTGGCTAACGCTCAGGAAGCAAATGTTGGTGATGCTGGACCAGCAGAGAGAGGATGAACAGCCAATCTAATCACTCACAGCTCTGTTCCTCAGACACCTGATAAAGGGACATTTTGCACGTGGCATATTTTTGATAAACCAGAGGTGAGAATGCAAGACAGGAATTTACCAAAGGAGCAGAAAAAAGTGAGTTTTGCRTAATCACTTTAATGGGTGTAGGAAAATAAACGGAACAAAGGAARGTGAGGAGGACTGCAAACACATTGAAGTGACTTGCAGCTGGGGGGTAGAAGAACACATACATCATGCTAATTGTTCTTTAGTCTTGAGTACTTGACAAGCAGAACATCTGTGTTTAGATAACACAGGCCTGGATAGACCATTCCAACACGCTCGGGATTCCTGCCCTGCTGTGGGAAGAGTCACAGCACAGGGTCAGCCGTCCCTGTGTGGATCCCTGGGACACAGGTGCCAGCAGCAGGGTCAGGGATCCTCCAGCAAGCACTGAGCTCCGTGGCACCTGCCTTCCCACCCGTGTGTCCCTGMCCGGGTGCTGCCTTGGGAATTCCCCAGCCTGAGACAGAAAAAAGCAAATTTGCAGTTTGCAACTCATATGTGGCTTTGTGATTGTTCCTGAGTCCTGCCTGTGTCAGCTCACACACACTGAGTGGTAAAATACCTYCTCCTGCTCCTGTTTCCATCCTTGTTTCCATGCAGGAGGATCTACCTCCTGTATGGACAGGTCCATAGCTGGACAAGCAAACAGAGCAGGGGGTAAAGGGGCATTTAAGTGACCAATGCAATAATGCAGCCAAAGTTCCACACTCACTCGAGCCAACGGGAAGAATTTTTTGGGAATTGAAAGGATAAATTCCAAAAGCCCTTCTGAGGAAACTGAAACTCCAGAGAGCTCTCCTGTGAGGTAATACTCATCCCACTCCAAGTTCTGTTCCGACTGAGGAACACAGCACTGCCCACAGGAGTGGGCCAGAGCAGCAGCTGCTGGGACCTGCTCTGGGATCTCTGCTCTCTTACAAGTCATGGAACCTCTTTACTTTCAAGTCAGGGAGTCCAATGCACAGTTCAATGGATAAGCAGAAAGACAAGGACGGCTGGAAAGGTCACTGCAATAATGAAAACATACACCTCATGAATTACAGAGTGACTTTCCTTCTCTGTTTCTTGAAGCAATATGCACYTTTTGGTGTGAATAGTGGTGAAATTATGGAAAAGACCTCCAGCTCACCACCACAAGGAGATTCAGGGAGGGCAGTGGAGGTGCACTGTGTGAGCCTGAGCCCTTCCCAGGGGTGSCCGTGCTTCAGGAGCTGCTCCAGSATGGGCTCTCCACATCCTGGAGGACACTGCTCCAGTGTGGAGCCCAGCACGGGCTCCCATGGGGATACCTGCTCACAGCCCCCAGGAGCTGCAGGGACTCTGCCCCAAGCAGCACAGCCCCTCCTGCTCTCCCAGGTGCTCCCAGGGCCGGGTTTTCCTCAAAGCTCTGCAGTATTCCATCCTTTCTGGAACACGAGGTGTCCCCGAGGTGTCCCAGCCCGGCTGAGGCTCAGCAGTGCGCAGGGTGGGGTGTCCAGGGTCCCCCCACTGCCAAACCCAGAGCAGCTCACAAAACCCAAGCGTTCGCCTCCAGCCGCAGTCACAAAATGCGATGGGAATCACAACAGCCCATACGTGCCCAAAAAACAAACACAAACCCCAGAAAAACCTGCCAAAGCATCACAAAGGGTTGTTTCCCTGCCTGACCTACCCAGTCCGGGTACCTGCCACGTGCCAGGCCTCGGAGATGCAGCCCCTGCTCAGCTTGCACACAAAAATCACCACCTCAMTACTCGTGTTTGCTTCTTGGTACCACAACTCCTTCCACAAACCTGACAGCCAAGCACATCAGACACAGAAAAAAGACACCTCGGGAGAGGGGAGGGAAAGCTGGTGTGGAAACCTTCTGAATACAGCCTGCAATAAAATTAATGCTTACATGTCATAAACCATGCACAGTGAGGAGGGGTAATAAGGAATTGCAGCTGCAGGAGTGTTTGTGTTTAGTATTTATCACAGGATGATATCACRCTCATAAAAGTCTGGGCTTATGAGAGCAATACTGTAAATAATTTTTTTTCCATCATTTCTTCAACACACAATGACAAAAAATCAGCTTGTGCAAATATGAACGTCTAGCCTAAATAAAACAGCAGTTTGAAAATCTCAATTTTTTAAAGAATTGCTTTAAAAATGTCTTTTTCCCCTCTGTTGTCAGGTTAACATGGGATTTACCAGAACTCTTCATTTATGGAGATGTTTTCACTGTGTGTGTGAAGGCATGCATGTAAATACATTCTTGTCACATTAAATTSTAAGTGCTAAGTTCACAAGTGAATTTAGGAGAATATTTAAATACTAATCACTGTGTTTCTTAACTGATTTTTTAAATCAAACTATGCTTTTTGCAAGGGACAGTGAACACTCCTTTAAGCCACTGAGGGCAACAAATTCCACTGTTGTTTCAAAACTTCTGTTTTGAAAYTGAAAAACTTCAGTTATGAAGTATTTTTGGTTTGTTTGTTTTATTCAATCACAAAAGGAAGAAACAGTTTGYCACTTTGTACTGAAAACCTGTTTGGACCCCCAAACTCAAACCCATTATTTCCAAGTAGCRAGGGAAACTTCAGGGACCAGGTTCTTTATACCAACTAAAGTTAAACTGGCTCAGCAATTGAATAACATTCCAGCCTCGGAATGAGCAAATTAGGAAGGTTTCTCTTTTTATTTCCCTTTTTATTTTTTTCTGCTCTGCCTGCTGTCAATACTTGTAACTATCGTGAAGGCTTAAGTTGATTTGAACTGATGCATCTTGGGTTAATAATGAGAACACARCACCCCAATTTCCACAAAGCATGTTCCCAGGAGGAGCAGCCATTCATCCACCAGCACTGCTGTATCATAGGAACTACTCTAGAACCCCAGAACAATTTAAAAAAAAATTCATTGGAGAGATAACAGCATGTTCCCCTGTAGGAAATGCAGCTGGAGAACTGCAACTACCAAGAGAGAAAGGAAAACTCTTCTGTCAGCAGTGGGCACCAGCACAGCTCTCTGCCATGGAATACCCAAGAATCCTTCAGGAATTACTCAGCAACTCTGAATGGTCAAGATGCTGTTGGGTATTTAAATACTCAGCATGGCACCTGCTGATCAAGGGAGTATTGTTTACAGTGTTTTCTTCTGGGCATGCTATCAGCCAATCTCAGAATAYGAGCAAAGCCTACCTAAATGAATCTCTTCCACTCTCTGTAATATTCCTGCAGATTGTAAGATCCTGTAAGATTCCTTGCAGATTCCTTCTGTTATCCAGAAGATAACAATGAAAGTTAAAAAGTGCTGAAAGACAGATGAACAAATACATTGTAATYACACTGGGAAGATGAATATCCTGAGCTCAAATATCCACACATTTAAGAACATACTGCAACTGCAAACCTACATCATCTGCCCAGTTATAAAGCAAAATTCTCTGATCAAGTTAGAGAGAGGCCCTAATCTGTGGCTCATTTCTCTATGTGCAGCTTCAAGCTAAGTTAAATCTGCTAATTTATAACTTTCTCTGTTCTCTTTCTTTTGTCATATAAAGGATATCTTAAAAAAAAAAAACCAACTCCAAACCAACACCCTAAAACACAATTGATTTAGGGTTTCGAACTCCATCTTTTAAAAGAACAACATTTACATTTTGACAAGKAATAAAAACCCTAGCAATGAGAAGCTTACTAGGACACCTGAAGCACGTAAATCATAGTCAATCATAGCTCAGAAGTTTTCAAGTATTTATTCAGGGTTCCTGAGCAGGCAATTATTGTCACTTGCCTGTGTCCAAAATAGCTCTTTTCCAAAACGCCTTTTTCTTATTACTTCACTGTGAGGTCTTCCGTGTATGCAGCACCTCAGTTGTGTCCCTGAGTTATTATTAATCAAACAAATCATATCTCTCCATGAACAAATAGTGAATTTCCTCTGATGGAGACTGCTGTTTCATTAGTTTGGCTTTCTTGTAGACAATGTGCAATCACCCACGTTCCTCCACTGGATGACCCTTTGTCAAAAACGGTGAATTTAAGCCTTGTAATTGGATTGGACTGCAGAAGCAKCTCTGGTTCAGATATTCTGGTACTGATTTCCCAAGAATTGATGACATATTTGTAAGCAATATTAAATGCCCTTCACATCAAATTCCGCTGTGTAGTCATTACTGATCTCGTGCCACCTATCAACTATCAAACCACAGGAGTTCACTCATCTATCAAATCCAGCATCTCTCCAATTAGGACAATGAAGGGCTTTGAGAGAATGCTATCTACATCTTTCAGAAAATATTAATGTGTGGCACTGAGGGCCAAGCAAAATACATCTTTGACATGAGAAATTCTAAACCCCTCACAGAGCTCTGTAGAAAACAGGAATAATTGAAAATAACTTGAGACGTGGGAATCTTCTGAAGCACCTGTTAAGGCCAGGAATCGAAATCTGCTCTCTGTGGCTGCAGGAACAATTTAGTCTTGCTGTACCTTTGGAAAAATGTTTGCTAAGAAATTAATATTTTCTCTGAAATGACTCAAAAAGAAAATAATGTGTGGTAACAAAGCAGATAATGATTTTTTACTTCTACTCTCATCAGGACATCCTCAAACTCTAATTTAACCAGAGCTAGATTAGTCTTCATAGCAGACATTCCTGGAGTCTGCTTCAGTAGCAAAATGTTTGTTTTTTCAAAACACAGCATATTTTCTAGATTAACTTTCTCCCCTCAAATTATGAATATCCTGGTTGTCTGTAACTTATTGCCTAAATATTCACCACATTGCTTGAAGCCCTGAGAAACAGAATTCAAACCTTATAACCTGATACACCACATACAATTCTCTGGAGATTAAAATCCAAAATGCGTAGGTAGTGTTTTTATTGCTGTTGCAATCAAAGCCTGTATAAAATGGAATAAACCAACTCGAGAGAAAGAATCAGCTAACCACCACATACCTTCTAGCCATTTTTCAAATGAGTAAAACAATACTTCTACCTCTGATTTACAACCACTTCAACCTCAAGGATCCTTTAAAAAACAAAACAAAACAACCTTGTACATGAACAGGAACMGACGCATTGCAAAATAATGTGATGTCTGTGGAACAAAAAAAACCCAAACCATTTYGCCCAAGTTATGATTTTCATTGTTTCCTCAAAGCACTTTCCTCTGCTTCCTATCACGAAACACTGTGAAATTATTTTTATGGCAATCTCCTGCTTCGCCTTGTGATAGAGGTTCCCTCCCAACCCACTGCTCTGTAGGGTGAACACCACACCCAGGGCCATCAGCTGCCTCAGGACAGACGGAGGCAACCAAGAGGGATGGCAGATGGGGCAGGCTGAGGCTTCCAGAGCGTGGGCAGACCAGGACAAGGTGCTGGTCACCTGTGAATATCCACCTGCCACATACCTGGGGAGCAGAGCACACCCAACGCCAGTGCTCGACAGCTGGAGTCTGTACTACAAACAAACACCCACTAGAACTGTCCTTAAAGCAGAATTCCTGCATGGAAAGGGCTGCCAGGCATTGGAAGGGGCTGCCCAGGGAGGTGGTGGAGTCCCCATCCCTGGAGGTGTCCAAGGAACAAGCGGACGTGGCACTCAGTGCTCTGGGCTGGTGACAAGGTGGGGATCGGGCACAGGTTGGGCTCGATGATCCTGGAGGGCTTTTCCAACCTCAATGATTCTGTGATTCTCTCAGGTGAAAAAGAATGAGCTTGTGCAAATTTTGTAATTCAAACGTATTGAGAGTTAAACCTGTGTCATCTTCAACTAGAAAAGAATGGAGGGATAAAAAAATGTGTCAAAGAATCATTATGCAGTTTTTAAAATTCGTAATTGTACCACAGTCTGATGTTGTGAAAGCTGGCACGAAAAGTGAAATGCAAAGTGCTGGTAACAAAGCTCTGAGATGAGGCTATTTTGGTAACGTTTGGGGGGGGATTTCGCTAATATTTTTTGTTAAAACCCTTAAATCATCGAAAAACAGCTGTTTAATACAAATRACAAAAAACTTTTAGCAGTTAGTGTGTTTATGTTGTGCTTGCAAGGAAGGAACAGCATTTTACAGTAATTGCCTTGTAAGAAGGTTATTTTCCATGCTGCAATTCCAGCTGCATTGTAGATTTAATAGATATGCCTGTAATTATTAAAAACATAACTTTCACTGATGGTGAATGCAGCACTCAGACACAGGCAGCTGCAACACAGGCAGCGACAGAGGTGAAATGTGTGAGTTAGAAGGTGAAAGCTGCTGGGCACCCTCCCTGCTCTGAGCTGATGCTGGGGGCTACAACAGCTCCCAGGGGGTTCTTCACCGTGTACATGGCTTGCAAAGGTTTTATGGTTTTGTAAAAGATTTCATGTCCTAATTTAATTGTCACAGTTCCAGGACTTTTCTGACTCCTTGGAAGCCTCGAGAGGCAGCCCACTCAAATTTCAAGCCTCCAACCATAACTGTTGAGCTCTCTCCCACCAGAGAGAGGATTTGATTACAATTCACTTACTAGTCCAGCACTGGAGATTCTCAGCTGTGTAAGGGACAACACCGTTGACTGGCAGGAACAACTTAAATCAACTCCCCCAGAACAGGGCACCAGCTATTTAGGGCAAGCCCAGGACTGAGAAAACAAATAAATCCCACTATTCTGCAGAGTTTACCTAGTACTACCCACTGGCTGCTTATAATGCTGCCTGACCCAGTCAAAACAGCAATTAACACACTATTTTTTGCCATCAGTGTGCTTTTTGTTTCATGTAATTTCTTGGTTTAATATCCCCCCTTATACCAGAATATTTTAAGCAATCCTTCACGCTGAATTTCAAAGCTTTCTATGTCTGGTTTACACCAGGTAGCAACAGGAGCAGAGTCCCTCCAGAGTTTTCAGTTTGGGGATCTCAGTTTGTTATGTCCATCTGCTTTTCCTCACAATGATTTTAATGGTTTTGCAGGAGCTCACYCAGAAGAATGAGATATAATCTCTGGCCCATCCAAATCTTTACAAACCTGAAAAAGTAGACTCAAAGATCTAATATTACACGGATATAAATGTTGCTAAGGAATCTGCACATACACTTCACTTGTTTCTAGAATGTCACTTCAACTGTTCKCTGCTTGGAATGCTAAGCCACCTCTGGAACGGGTAGGATTTGATCTTCCTTCCCAGAACAAGTCACATGCACAGGTCCAGGGGGAGGGAAGGACAGCAAGGAGAGGGAGGAGAGGAAGAGAGAAGCCAAAATCCAATAAAATAAATACAGCAATCTGACACTTTGCACTAAACAGACACCAGAAAAACTGTCCACAACAGTGGAACACAGAAGCAGGCGCTGGAGTTTATAGTAATTGGCACAGCAATTAATAAGACATATAGCACATGGTAAAACCAGCCCTGCCATCTGTGGCAACTGTCCCCAAGTGGAAGCTGTGCATGTTTGCCACATTCATCAGCATTAAGATTGCCCCTCCATGCCAAGTCTGATTTTATTGGTTCCTATTAGTTCCACTGCTAAAAATCTATCAGCATTTCTGTTTAAAACTTCTCATAATAATACTAAAAACTCCAAACAAAAAAACCACAAAGCACTGGAATTTTTGGCTAACCTTAGTGCCTTCAGGGCAATTTACATCCTATGTTATGTTTATAAATTGATTTTCATAATTATTTACGAACTACTGTTAAAAATTGTTAAAAATTTGTTAAAAATGCTGCATTTAACAGGTTACACTGTAAGAGTGGCAGAAGTAGAGTTGCTTCTCCRAAGCATATTTAAGATCTGGGCAACAAAAAAGTATAATACACTTCAATTTAAGATGAACATGAAGATCATGAGGAAAAGAAAAGAATATAATTTCTCTTTTAAACTCCTAGATAATTGCAGGGGGTTTTATATAGGCTTCTCTTCTCTACATCCTCCAACATCCTGTACTGGTAATGCCTCCACCCAAAGAGAGTGGTAATTTCCAGCCCAGTCTGTCACCCTGATTTATAAACAGCATCTGAATTATTTCCAACCACCAAGATCAATTTGTTTGCCTTGAAATGACATCTGCCCTCTCTTTGCTTGGTGAGCTGTGGGCAAATGACTGCTGAGCACCTTCGGGCAAGCCAGGAGCTGCCTGGAGGGCTGCAGGTGGGAATGYTGTCCCGAGGCTGGCACAAGGATGTCTGAGCACGGAGTCCTCCTCTCACCCCCAGGAACTGCTGCTGCTCCTCAGCCTCTGCTCACAGCATTGGGAGCATTGTAAATCCACATCTTCCTTCCYCACGACAGCAATAACAGTTTTATTTGGAGACAGATTAGGATTTGCACGGGAAATCTCAGGAATCACGAAGCAACTGATTTTTTTTTTGCATTTATTGGTGWGCTAACAAGAGCTTCGCATGAAACTCCCTCACACTGCGAGCAAAACAAACCCCAGAGAAGGCATGAGGCATGAGCTGGTTTCACGAGAGAAAAGCTGCTTTGTGGGAGCTCCTGTAGGACTTCCCACTTGGTGAGTCACCCAGCAGTCACAGGGACTTGTCATGGAACTCACTTCTGCAAACACCAAAGGACGACTGCCTTTAAATCAGACACGTTCAATGCACTACATCTCCTCTTCAAAAGCAGCTATACTCTGTAACACCTACACATCCAGAATAAATTAGCTTTCTTATTCAGTGGTGTCAACAATGCTAAGCCCCAGAGAATAAGGGAGAAAGAGTAAYGCTAGCCTAGGCCAAAATACTTATTAATTACACCTTCTTTCAGATGCTTCCCTTGTCGAAAGGCTGTTTGCTGCCATAGGAAATAGGGAATAACACACAGTCTCTAATAAGGTATTTATGACAATAAGCAATAATTTAGAAATTGCCCTCAATTTTTCCTTACTGTTCATTGAAGCAATGTTCAACAGTGCTACAGAAAGGAGGAAAATGCATTACCTGTGAAACTTTTCTCTGCACAAAGCTCCCTGCTGAACACTGAAGAAGAATCTAATCTAAGGTCGAAGAGGTGACTGTGCTGTGATGTATTTATGTGCTGACCACCCCCTGAGACTGTCAATAAAAGCAGCTGATGGTGTCAGTTGTGACTCTTTCTGCAGCGGGCATCTGCCCATTACCAGGTGCAGAGAAAACCTCAACTCATTCCACACGAGAGACTGGAGAGCTGTCATCTGCTAACAGATTTTTATTACTACCAGGAGTGTATTTGAATTCAAAGTAATGACCTGGAAGTACAAAATTCCATATTCTGTAATCCCACAAGCCGTGCAATTCTCCCTCTTCAGTTGCYACTGAATATCTCTATAGCTGCCTCTGCTGCTCCTGATTTAATATAAGGCTATCAACAAACCTCCTCAGCGAGCAGGGTCACGGCAAGATTTACAGTGCTTTTCCACAGGCCTGCAGGTGAATTTATTTTACCCAATATATCCATTTAGATCCATTTTCCTCAGAACATTATTCTTCACAGACAACTTAGCGAGTTCTTCAGCATCAGATAAAAGTCAAACTAAGTGGTGCAAAGATGACAAGGTGTCCTGCGTGACCTTAATCAGAAGTTTAAGTGCAGGATAAAAGTGAGAACTGAACCGAGAGCCACTACCCCAACTGTCTCTTTTTAAACGTCGAGGAGACAAATGTTGCTGCTCAGACGTGTTTTTTGCTCCGAGCTGACACCCACGGCTCCTGGACTGCGTTCAGCAGGCAAGGATGGCAGCAGCGTACTGAGAAAAGCAGTGCCACTCCCCACACCTCACCGCACTACGCGAGAGAGCTCAGCGCGTCCCGGAATGACAACGGACATTCCACGGCATTAACGTGGAAATAAGAGGAATTTTACAGGTAGGTTTAGAACACAGGGTGTTTCTGACCCAGGGGACATTCATCCCAAATCAGGATGTCCTGGGCAAGGGCATCAGCCCTCACTGCCCTTCCCTTTCTGTTCCACACACACCAACCCCCAGCTGGCTGCTTCTGTCACACACAGGCACGGCTCTGGCACAAATCTCACTAACTAGGACTTCCAAAGTATTAGAAAGCTATGGGAAGAACTTAAATCAGCTTTCCAGTGCCTAATGGAGGCCTGCAAGAGAGCTGGAGAGGGACTGCTGACAAGGGCATGGTGTGACAGGACAAGGGGAATGGCCTCACAGTGCCAGAGGGCAGGGTTAGATGGATATTGGGAAGGAATCCTTCCCTGTGAGGGTGGKGAGGCCCTGGCACAGGTTGCCCCAGAGAAGCTGTGGCTGCCCCATCCCTGGGAGTGTCCAAGGCCAGGCTGGATGGGGCTTGGAGCAGCCTGGGATAGTGGAAGGTGTCCCTGCCCATGKCAGGGGGTGGAATGGGATCCTAAAGGTCCCTTCCAACCCAGACCATTCTGTGATTCCATGATTCTACGACTCAAACCAAATCCCTGCATACTAACTGGGAGCTAATAAAGTAATCTGTTTTTAGAAAGCATTTCTCCTGAATATTTGGCCTCTGGCTTTACAGTTGCAGACAAAACATCAAATAATRAAACTCTTCTTTCCACACACACTCAACACACAACAGAACTGATTAGCTTTCAATATTATAAAACCAAATTGCTTGAAGCTCCAACTTCTCATTTCATAAATAAAAACAAGTTGCTGAAAAATAGCACAAATTTTGGCACCATATCAACCCCATTAAACCTCCATTTGAGTAGAATTCCAAAAACAGCCAAAAATAATCTAATTGAGYAATACTAAAACTGGACTTGTTATTCTGTGGCGGCGAGGATGACATGAAAATGGTTTCAAAATACCCAGACAGCTAAACGAGTTTAAAAAGCATAACTTGATAACCAAAGCAGAGATAATGAGAAAACACAGAACAGCACAGCTTGAAGAACGCCCTGACTCTGCGGCTCTGTGGAGGCACTGAGTGGAGGAAATCCCTGACTTCAAGAATGGCAGAAGAAACCTCTTCAGACAGCCACAAACACCCCTGTGCTGCAGAGGGATGCAGGACCCTTCAGCCTCTTGTGAGAAGATACTGGATAGAAAAACTGTAAACTTCCCCTGACTTCCAAATTTCTAGAGGGCTTTAAACATCAATGGAGAATGGTCCTTCTAGAACAGAACAGCAAAACACACATTTTATGCATATTCATAAAGCAAATCTAACTTTTGGAGCAAAGAATCGAAACAAAGATAAAAGAATTGTCAGAGCAAGGAAGAAATTTCACATGGATGCAATAAAAGTGATCTGACAGCTTTGATCAYTGTCCAGAAGCTGGGAAACAAAACTGCCCATGAGCCTCAGCAGAGACAGGAGTGTGCCAGGATCTGGCACAGAGGAGTTTTCTTGGGGAAGGCAAGTAGGGAGGAAAGAGGAAAAGAGGACACGGAGGCTGATGAAACTTTGGGGGGAAAAAAATTAAAGATTGCACCAAAATAAAACACTGTTTGGGAGGAAATCAGAGGGTTTTATCCAAAAAAGATGAGCTGGATGTTCTTAATCAACTAAGTCACCCAGGAGAAGCAATGCAAACTGAGACAGAGTTCTTTCCTGAGCGTAAWATTGTATTTGGAAGAAAGATTGTCTATTCAATATTAATATAAAACTCTTAAGTAATTAAATCCTTTTTATTTTTAACAACAGGTAATCAGCTGCAGAGGACATTTAACCTTTTTCACTKAACTTTGGTAATATAAGGACCTGAAATGTATTGCAACAGCCTTCTTTTAGRTCTATCTATGATATAATTCCTTCTCTCATGTACATATATATATTCTTACACATATACATATTTCCTACATACACATGTATGTATGTTAATCAATATTTGTCATTCTGTAGTAACTGAAGAACTAACAGGACAGCAGATATACAAAAGAAAAGAGAAATCAAACTGAACAATGCAGAGACGAGATGAGATACCTTCTCTGTTTTGAGCAATTCCTTTTTGTTAGCTTATTTAACAAGAACGATTGAACATTTTGGGAACAGCTGCCTTGTTAAAGACTCAACATCCCCAGCCCTTCACTAATGTGCAAGGGCAACAGTGTTCATCCCTCAAGATCTGTCCCAAGTGATATGTCAGAAATTATATTCCTGATGTTCACGAATTTATATAAAACACAGAGGGAAAAGGAAACAGAAACACTCAGAAAAGCTACTCAGATAAAAGGGGAGCCTTTTCCTAGTTGATAAATGCACTCAGTAGCACATTTCTTTATGTAATCTCTCCTCAGACAGTAGAAGGAAGCCACTGCAGAATTTATTTTTTTCTTAAATAGATGAAACATGAATCATTTTATCTTTAAATTACATAACACGAATGCAAATTAATCAGTATCCTTAGACAACTGCAAACTTGAAAAAGTGGCTCTTAAAGTCRGAAGATACCAGAACTGTTAAGCAGCTCTTTGTTACACTGCCTGTTACCCTTAATATTTCTCAAAACCAACATGAGAAAAGCTGCAGACATTAATATCCATTAGAGGGAACAGCCTGGTAGGGATTTGAGAGTGGTTGTGCTGCAGTCGATAGGTTACTTGTTCAATAGAGGGCACACATTACTGTTCCTCCGAGACAAACACGCTGCAAGTTGTGTTTGGTTTCTGCCATTGACCAGCTCTTTCTCACCCCACCTTTGGCTGGTCTTTCCTTCCACAGAGCAACGAGCCCAGGGCTTTTGGATGACTAAAGGGAGCCTTCGTTTTCCAGAAAAATGCCTGTCCCTCATCTGACACAAAGCACCACTTCAGGATGAAGCAATGGTATGAAAGGTGCAATAGAAGCAAAAAACAAGGGGGGGGAAATAAATTCCAGTGCAGTCCGTGTTTCTTTAGGGAATAAACCATTTAACTCTGYTTGCTGACAGACCAGGTGCAGGTGGACAGCAAAGGGTTGAGAGAAAACAAGTGCAGCCAGCTGAGAAAGGCCCAGGAGCTGGGTGGCAGTGGCAGCACAGACAAAAAGATCCATTTTTGGATGGAGGAAATTAAGTAAGAGACTCTTTAACAGTAACCCCCTCCTTCCTTTCCCACTTCTTTCCTCCTTTCCAGAAGGAAAATGTGTCTGAGCTCTTCATAATAACTTCAGAGAATTTGGGTGGGATTCTTTGTGTGAGTACAGAATCTGGGTTTAGCTGATGGGATCTTTGATGAGGGCTGAAACGCTGACATGYGAATAAAAGGGATCCACAACACCCTGTTCTAACATAACTGAAGCTGGAAAGCAAAACAAAAAGGAAAAGGGGAAAAAAAAAATCCAAAAAGAGAAGGAAACAAAGGCAAAAAAGGGGAGAGGGGAAGAAAAAGAAAAAAAAATCAGTAACTGATACTACAAAAAGCAAGAGAGGTAACAAATTGACAGAGGAGTGTGCCCACAACAAATGGTACCAATTCCTTGGAATCAGTGCAGAGCCTCAAGTTCCACACGTTAGCAGGAAGGACTAACACCTACATTTATTACAGCTGTTCAAGTAAAAGATCAGATGGGTTAGAGAAGAGGCAAGGGCTGTGTATAGGAAAAGTGGAAGAAAAGCAATGGCTAGGAAAGAGAAATATTTGAGTTCTTGAAAAACAGCTCATTATTTCCTCTTGGAATACATGATCTCAGTAAGGGTTACCTGACACTAATGAACGCTTCTACTATGCAGGCAAAGAGGTGGCTGGGAATCCACTCAGACATCCCAGTTAGCCTTTCCTGCAGGCTGTGCTAATGCCTTCCCCATTTAGGAACTTTTGGCTCTGTGTGTTTCAGGGGTGAGAGCCCCTGGGAGAGGTCAAATCATTTCTATGGGCCAGGAACAACGTGGTTCATATGCTCAGTGCTGACCCTCTCCTGCTCAGCAGTGCAGGAACATTCCCATCCAGGGGCTGGGGTAATCACAAGAACCTGCAAGTGCTTTATTATAGACAGCCATGACCATCAGCAAGGCTTTTTAATGGGAAAAAAGCATCCTTGATGCTTGTTTGTGTCATCCTGGAGAGCTCAGGTGGTCTTTACCCCCATCCCAAACACTGAATCCTACCAGTTTACCACCATACCAGCTCCTAGTGCTGGACATGAATGGTCAACAGCTCTAATCACAAATCAGTTCTAAAGTCTTAAAATTTAAAAAAAAAAAAAATCAGTTGATGGAACATTCCATCATTATTACCACTTTACATCAGTATTTTGGTTTATGACCAGCATCTGTAGCACAGTACAGACAGTCTCTCTAAACACCTGCAAGCCAAAAGTAGATATTTAATATGCAGCTTTATTAAGAAAATAAGAGCAACTGTGAGCCACTGGGGAGCAACATTCACAAACTGACACCCACCACTTGCCAGGAGAGACGCAGTGTGCACCCATTGCTCAGATTATTCCTGCCCACACAACATCCCAACTCATCCCCAGGTGGATGCAAATCACTACTGGAGCAATCCTGGCACACTGCAGTACTTTCAGTACTGATCTCCCATCCTAATATCTCTKGTTAGTTATCAGAAGTGTGGGGTGTTATGGTCATGGAAAACAACTGCAGAATCACAGAGAATTTGRGGAAACCCAAGCCCTGTAAAATAAAGGGGTTTAAGTAAATGTGTAATATGCTGCACAACTATGTGCTGCAACTTATTTTGAAAATAAAACTTCTAAGCCAGGTGGCAAGTACACAGGAACTCATTGCCTGAGTGAAAGAAAAACTTTTCCTTTAGCCTAAAAAATACACTTAACAACAAGGGTTTTACTGCACAAAATGTGTGTCTCCAAGATATGTTTCCAGGATATAATACTACAAAAACAAGCTGACTGAGAGTAGTTTACCAGATGAAACCCATGAAAACTCTCCATCCTCACCTGTGTCTCAGGAGTCTGGACCCCTGGACAACTTGGACAGTCTTAATCTCACATAAAACAAGAGATAATACAGTCTATAACTAATAGCTCATGATAGCATTACTTTTTCTTCTTAAAGTAACAAACAGAATCATACAAATATCTACGTTTAGACCTGGGCATCAAAATATCATGCTTACCCACCAATCACAGATGTTCCCACAGCTTTTTTTCCCCATGTGTCTCGGTCACAATTATCCAGGAATATATCACAGAGCTAAAATACCTTTCGCAAGTCCTGTTGTCCATGAGAACCATGCTGAAAATGTTATTTTTCTGTCACTTASCTTACGTTCTAATATAATTTTAGTGCTTCTAAACAGTAGATTCTGAGGCAGAGCTCATTGCAAGGGATGTTGGATTTCATCCTGGCTGACCCAGTGCTGCACAGCCAGGTTGGTCTGCACTTCGTGTCCCTGACAATTCAAACTTTTCTCCCTTTGCATGAGACTCRCACCTTGCTGATTGGTTTGGTGTTGGTGGTTCGAGGGTCAGTTCCTTTTGTACAGAGCAGGGGAGTCAGACTGCAACTGCTGTCCTTTATGGCCAGGAACAAGAGGTGCAAGCTGACACCGCGATGTATTTATTACTCTTTTTGGAAACGTCCTAAGAATACAAGCCAAGCCTTCCAGTTCCTGCTCTCAAAGAACCTGGTACTGAAATACACAGGATGATGCCCCACAGGAAACAGTGAATGCAGTAAAAGTCCTCTCAGTAACTGAATGTCCTTTCAATATTATTTTACTTAAATTTATTCCTGCTTTCTCTTTTTACTGTCCTCTTTGATTTCCCTCCTTCTGTTGTTTCTGACTGGAACTCTGCAATTCTCTATCACATCCTGAGCCAATGCTTTGCTGATCCCTCATTGTTTACTGCGTCTCTGACTTGCATGGCTTCCCACTGCAAAATCAATACAGTATTTGGATTTAACATAAAAAGTGAGTGCTAACAGTGCTTTACCCTGTAGCTAATAACAGTAGCATATTATCACTTTTTATGCCCAATAAAAAATGAGAAACTGCCAACTACTGTAGCCAAGGCAAAAATCGCAGCCTGATTCTCAGAAATAAACCTTAAAAGCCTAAAGGGCACATTGGGCACCCCTTGGCTGACTTTATGACCCAGGCTACTGGGTTTTCTCTACATGCAATGGTCACTAATGTTACAAACTAAGTTTTAATGCAGAGAACATCACCTTTTACCAGGGTGTCTACAGAAGAGCATAGCAGAAAAATCAGCTCAAACCCCAGAATATTCTAAAGGAGCATCCCAGGGAAATTACAGCAAGCAAAAATTTAAAGAGCAAGGGACTAGGGAGAACAGCACAGCACTCCACTGTGCGTGTGGAATCCTGTGCCAAAGCACAGCAAAAATGGGATTGGTTTGGTGTAAGGGAATTGGGCAAAAATAGCCCAAGGCAGCTGGGAAGGCTGAGAAGGCTGAGAAGGTGGATCCCTGCTCTGGATCGGGAGCAGGGGAGGAGTGAGAGCAGCTGCTTGAGGCAACAGGAGCAGAAGAGGTTCCCTCAAGGGAGAGATGATAGTTTAGGAGAAAGTCACACAGAAGCTGGAACGCTGAAGAAATTAAGGAAGGTCTTTGCTGATGAACAGAAGCTTAACACCTTCTAGAGATTGTTTGGAGTTAGAATACTGATGTCCAGGAATTCAGGGGCATTTATAGGTCCAGCAAATTACCCAAACATTTAGCAACACACATATCCGTGTGTCTGCATGCACACACACACACACGTGTGAATTTATACGTTTACTGTATATACTTCTACAGAGGTCTGGTGAAGCTTAATTAACAAATAACGTGTCATAATAATCATATTATAAACCCGTGGAGTTATCCATCCCCCAGYGAACATCTTGTTTGATTAGCATCTTCCATCACTGATGTGAATGTAAGCCTGCCTGCCTATATCCTTGTTTTTTGGCTTTATTCAAGCAAATGCTTTTTTAAGGAACTTTGTTTATATTTGTCATATGTACCTCAAATTGTTGCTTCAACACTCAGAGTCAGTTTAGTAAGTCTCAGTGCCATATTCTCATTTCKCTTCAAAATAACACTTGGAGACACACAAATTCAATAACAAGCCCTGTATTTTTTATACAGCAGCACAGCCAGCACTGCATAAAATATTTGTTATTCCTACTGTAAATCTTCCATGTGATAATAYATATCCCCCAGCCATTAAAGGAAAATACTTGTCCTGCAAACTCTWAAGGTTGAAAGACTGTCTTCTCACTACAAAATTGGGCAGAAATAGTCTACAAGTAGTTAATTCACAGCAGWTCAAGTCCTTAGAAGCAAGATGATGTTAATAATCACAGGAAAAATTAGATATAGTTGCATTTAAACAAGTGCCACATGAAACACGTTTGACCATCTGGTAAAACTGTCTTAGGGTAGGATGCTGGCAGATATTGCATAATCATCTGCATATGACAGATAATTTTAGCCAAATCTAAATTAAAAAAATGTTCTCATACTTCTTAGGAAAAAAGGAATTAAACTGCTTTTCAAACTTAATAAATATCTGAAGTGTTATTTAACATTAATACTGTTTGAATTCCATATAAAAACTACCATGTTACAGACACAAAAAAGAAAAATAGTGCCTTTCTTTAGTGTTTTGTATGCATTTTGAACCACAGATTGTTCTGCCTAGAATTTCTCTTGTATTTTATTCCTTCAAACCTTTTCAGAGTAGTGGCTTAGAAACACAGTTACCACAAAAAACATTTCTCTGCTCCTCAACCACCCTACAAGGATTATTTGCTCATGTAGCTTAATGATCTGGGAAGTGAGAGATTTGGAACACCTCTGGAAAGCTTTTCTGAAACAGAAAAATATCCACAATTGGTAAAGGTTGTCCTTGCAGAGCAGGTGGCGAAGTTTCCCAATTTATACAGAAATCTGTGCAGTCATATCCCATTTAACTGTGTTGATTTACAATTCATTATTTAAACAGTGCACGGGAAAAAAGTGCACTACAACAAAATGTTATCAGTACTGAAGGTCATTCTCTAAATAATACAAGGAAAGAAGTTTCCTAAAGCCAACCACTACAGGAAAAAAAGAGGAGAAAGAAAAAAAACCACAAAAATTACTTGAAGGTCTAACAAAACAAATATTGTTATCCAAGACAATTGAATCTTACAGTGCTTATTCTAAATACAATATGAAATTAAAATTGACTGAAGAGATTTGATTTTCCTTAAATACATTGGAACAGCTCAGAAGGAATAGAAAACCTGTTAAACAAGTTACCTAAAAAAAAAAAAAAAAAGGAAAAAGCAAAAGAACAGCCCTTGAGGATTGGATTAAGTGAAGGACAGCAGCAGCCACACTGGAATGCCCCAGAACCTTCAATTATGTGACTGCCCCAGGGAATTAATGCTGGAATCAGAGGGACTGAGGTGGGAGGGAACATCTCGAGGGCTCCAGTCCCCCACCCTGCTCACAGTGGGGTTAATGTACAACTCGAAGCAAGTTGCTCCACATTTTGTTTTGTGAACTTCTATTGATTCCCAGGGGCGTCCCCAGGCTCTCCTCCCTGTTCCTGTGCTCCCAGCCCAGCCAGGATTCCCTGGGTTGCAGCTCCTGACTCCTGGTTCTTGCTGTACACCTGTAACCCCATCGCAGTAGAGTATTTCACATTACTCCAGCAGAAGTAGCTCCCCTTTTGGTAGGTACTCCTCCTAAGTAGTGGTTGCACTCTTTTTAAACAAATGCTGTGTGGACAGAAGCAAATCCATGACCCARCATAGTTTTATCTATGACCTCACACAGCTCAGTATTCAGTTATTACACATATTGGTCTAAAATGTTATTAAATCATTACAGGGCTCAAAGCAACTGGCACTCATCCCACCAAAAATTAACATCTCAATGAGGAAAACTAAGCTTCCAATCCAGTGTCCATGCTAAGTTTCTTTTCACATTCTCTCACTCTGTGAATTCACCACACAAGTCCTTTGCCAGACCCGCGCTCTGAGTGTTATTTTCAAATAAACCACAAGGTCAGGAGCAGTGGCAGCCTCTTGAGGATACTGAGTGTTCTGCAGCCCAAGACAGACCACACCTTGCTTCCTCTTAAGAACAGTTCTCTTTATCAGCTCGTGTTTGTGAAGGGAATATCATCATAATTTAAGAGTGCCATGCTGGCATAATGAACCCAGAGCCCTTTGCAGCGCTGCCACAGCCCCAATGCATCAGCGAGCTCTTCTGGCCTAAGAACATCTGGAATAACTGCTGAGATGTGCCCTATCCTGGACACAGCCCTGGAAAAGTGTTTCAAAGGAAACTGTGCTGGCATCTGTCTCCTGAGAAGCACAGTGTCCCAAATGGCCTGAGCATTCCCTTCCACAAGGAAATGCCRCAACAACCAACAGATCCGTGTGTTCTCCACATTCCAGCATCCAAGAAGGAGGGCTGTGATGGAACACAGAGGTACTTCACAGGGATCCCTTAGGAACCTGATCTATCATGAGTTTATGCCCCAGCTTTCTCAGATGGATTTTTGATTGTCGTTGTCTGCCTAAAAGGGAAAAGGAAACTGAATAATCGATTCTGAAGAATCTCTACCCTGAATGTGTTGCACACAGCATTGTAAAGCCTTCAGMCAAAATGATAATTTTGTTGCAAAGATTTTTAAGTTGAAATATACAATAGGATGAAACATCAATAACAGATGAAACAAATAATGGGAGTTCAGATTAAAGGAGGGAAAGAAAGCACAGAGGATATTAGAACTGAGGTAACCAGAACGTACCAAATGCCACTGCTGTCCAGTGTTTCACAGGCTGTACACAGAGTGCAGAGTGCTGAAAATGGGACTCAAACAAAACTCCTACAGCAGCATGCACTATTTTGCTAAAATATGTATTAGATGGCTTAGAAGAAAGAAAAAAAAGTTTGTGGAAAAATGCAATAAAGAAACTTCCAAAAGAGTCGAGGGTCRTGTCCCCAGAACAATGTAATGTCACATCAGCAGAGATGGCTATTAGTGAAAACAAGGGACTAAAGAAATCTCCAGTTCAGCATCATGAAAGAGTGTAATGAAACTCAATCAGTGGAAAGGCAAATAACTCCCAGCAACAGCTTTGGTGCTGCAATTTCCCCTTGGATAATTTTACTGCAAAGAACAACTTAATTCCTACTCATAATGACTACCCATTAGGCCAGCAGCTATTGCTACTGTCACCTATGAAAACTCTGCTGTGCCAGACAAAAGTCCAAAAGAATTCCTCACAAACAACACAATCATTTCTTTCTTACTATGACAAAATTAGAGGCATTCACCCATTCGTGAACTACAAAAATAAAGAGAACTTTCTGCCATATTCAGCCAATTCCCATCCTCCCCACACTATTACAGGAGGAGAGGACAATCCAGTCAGGCAGATAACAGCAGGAAATCCTAAGATGTGGGATCCAACACCAATATTTCAGTCACCTCACCACGACTGGCGTGGATGCAGCCTCTCCACGTTCATTAATGATGATTATCTCATTAATGATTATTCTCATTAATGATGAACCARCAGCTGCAGCACTGGGCACGATCCTCCTCAGGTACCACATCCTGTTCTTGTCTCATGTCTGTGTCCACGAGCTCTTCAAAAGTTCAAATGCCCCATCCCTGTRGTGCTCTTTGTCCAGGAAGGAAACAATGAGGCAAATGGGATGCATTTCCTCCTGCCCTGGTCTGATAAACTCCCTGAAGAAAGTGCACCTTTCAGGTACAAACAATTAGGCAGCTTCACCAGAACGAGCTCAATCCTGCCACTAGTTCTAGTTTGGGGGCGGTGGTGTGGTGCTGTTTGTTCTCTTTTTGTTGGTRTTTAGAATTTCATTATTATTTACCACAAAGACAAAATAAAAGTAAATACATGCAGTGAGTCACTTATTAAGACAAACGTAGTATTTTCCCCTTTCATTTCCCCTTTCGTCCACCACACCTTCAACCAACATAAAAGCAGCAATTGAGGTATCTCAAAAAAATCCTCATTTTTAATAGTTTAGGTGCTGGTTACAGACACCACATGAAAGCTCCACTTTGTGTTAATTGACCATGTTTCCCTCCTATCCATAAAACTGCATCAGCTCACAACCTGTAGCTTGGTTTAGGCACAATATTTTCTRAGTAGAGACATAGAAAATCATGTCTTCACTGGCAATTTCGATAATGAGAATCAATAAAAGGGAAAACGATGCTGCCACGAATGCATGAGTTATCAGTGAATGCATCTGAAAGGTCCTGCCYGAGACCAAAGGGAAAAAATAACAAAACCAGAAGTCTCAGCACAACACACTTTGACCCCATGTTMTCCTCCTCCTCTGGGCAAATTTGTGGAAGTGGTTGTTGTTTATCACATCAGCCTAACAGAGTTTCACATGCAGATTGCTGGAGACACTTTTTAAATATATCATGATGAAATGATGCATGAGCTTGTTCTAATAGTGATTCATAGCCTTTTCATTTCTACCCTGCTACTGTCACAAACTTGAGATTTTGAGCACTTTCAAGGTTAGCTCCTGCAGAGTTGGACCTTACAGCAGTTATTCTGATTTAGCAAAGTAGGTCACTGTCACCCCAGTGCCTTCCTTTGATTCCACCATCCTGTCTTTGATTTAATGACTGYATAGTGGAAGGACTCTCCGTGCTTTCAGTGCACATTCACTCACACCAAACTGTCTGCAGAGCAAGGAATCTGAATTAGTATTTTCCATGGGAACCAAAATAAAAAGAATTCCTACTTTGTACGTGAACACTGTGGTTTGTGTGATTCATCTTTGTATCAGGTTTGAATGTCAGTTACGTTTGGGATAAAATTTCATCTTTACATGCAGCATTTTTCCTAATAACAGCATAATAAGCTACAAGACCATGTAAATGTTATTTACTACAGCAAAGACAGAAAGAGCAACACCAGAGTGTTGGAAAAGGACTTTTTTTGTTCACTGCACTCAAAATATTTTTTCTATTATAGTTACAGTATCTCAAACACATTGGTTCTTTCCAAAACACTGCATTGATTGGTGCCCCTCTTCTAAAAACAAAGCTTWTTTTAACAGACTGACTGTTTAAAATGTATCTGCAATTCATTCCATTATGACATCAGCCCCCTGATTATGATATATCTCTCCTATTGCTGTCTCTAGGACATCAAATACRTTGAAACAGATCTCCAGTACAAATATTGAGCCCCAGTGTGTACTGAATTCTTGTCACAGAGAGCTCTGGGCAACAGGAAGGTTTYTGCCCCCTGAGCAGAGTTCACGGAGGGTACAGGGACTGCAGCCCAAGGCTGGGTGTGGCCATTCCATTCATTTGAGGAGCCACAGGGCACCCAAAGGTARTGGCTCAAGTCTTCTACAGCCACCTGGGCCCTCAGCAGCTTCCAAGATTCCGAGAAATTTCCAGATGTTAAACTCACTGCTTCTTCAGAACACAGAGACTTTATAACCTCATTGAACCCTCTGCTTCTTTTCACCTCTCCCTTCACCACATTCACAGTTACTTGGATTATTATTGCTTTAAATTTATCTAATTGTGATGCAGAGTGCAACCAACGTTCAACACCACAGTGATACTGAGCACATTTATGACCTTAACCTTAAATATATTTCTGGGAAATTTCTCTCAACCCGTCTCATTAAAATAAAAATATTAGTTCAGGTTATCCTAACCAAATGAATTATACTTGACRCACAGACAATGACTGAAATTGATGTCATGTTTTCCAGGGCAAGGGTGCTTTTATTTGGCACTACATTTATTCTGTAAGCTGCTGAGAGTCCTGCACATGGATATTGTAGAACAGGTACACCTTGCCCTGGCACTGCTTCCCACACCTGAGTCACACAAATCCTGCTGAATGGTGAGCCTGGCTCCCTGGCCCATTTTAACTCAGCCTTTATTTGAGAATACAAAGATGATTATTGTGGAAAACACATTGCCTTTGCATGCAGGCGTTTTTGAAATGGTGACCAAAAAAGCAACATTTCCAATTTCCCAATTCTACTTACCGAGCTGTATTACACTGCCACTAACGTAAAAAAATTTCAAATTACTCAAAATTATTCAGAACAACATCCTCCCTAAGCAAAGTAACATTTCCACCTTTTTTTTTGCCCATAGCCATTGCACAAAAAAAAAAGGAAATTCTAAAAACAAAGTCAGAAACACGTGAAACAGTAGAAGATCAAAAAAATTTAATAGAGTATCATCTCAGGGGAAACTAATAATCAGCTGTGAAACAGATTCACCATTAATTTATCTAAATTGACTATATAGCATAATGCTCAAATCTGGGACACAATTTAAACTGGGACAAGTAATCATTATTTAACCTAGATTCTTTAAATTCACCTCAGACATTTCATTTTTTTCCTTAACAGCAAATACCCAATGACCTGCCACAAGATACAGAAGAAAATATTTTGAAAAGCACAGTATTTTCTTCTTGGTGGCAAGTAGTGCCACCAAGGCTACCAGAGAAGAAAACTGCAGCAATAACAGGAAAGGGCTGATATAGTTAATGGCCACAAAAAGGTTAAGATAGAAAAAATTAAGCAGTACAAAAAGAAAGGTTTTGCTACAATATCTTACTGAAAATAGAAAGTAATACTCAAAATAAACTTGCAATCAAGTAAAAAGTTTATAGAAGAACATCCTCTGCCTGTGTGAGACCAAAAGCTACAGCACCACAGCTTAAAAAACAGATGAAGATAATAATAATGGAACCCAATTCTTAGAGAACCACAGGCAAAATTCCAGTTCACAGGCACTTAAGGAGAACCTGACCAGGGTTTGGCCACGCTCATTATCTCAATCAGTACCCCAGAACACYTGATACTGAGACCTAAACAGAGATGTGCAGTCACACATATACAAGGGACCCCCTCACAGAAAAATTGGCCARGAATCATTGAACAAAAATGCTTCACACTGTGGATACTTCTCATTGTTACCAACTGCCTCGGAAAGTTTCGTGTCAGCAACGCTCACCAATCCCCAGCGTGAGGGTTTCACTGTGCCAGAACAAGCTCTTTTCTGTTCTTTCCTAGCTAAAACCCCAAGTTGTATAGTTCCTGAACGCTGCATGCAGCAGCTGGATGTTTTGCATAATTTTTTGTGAGACAGCCAAGCACGAAGCTCTTAAATCTTGCTGGTGGGTGATAAGCCCAGCCAGGGCAGGGCTGCCGTGTGCTCGCTGCCTCTCCGGGGCAGGTGGGCAGCTCCTGGGGCGCTCCCCCTGCTCCCCCCTTCCCTCTGCCAGGCAGCACTCGTGACCTTGCAGCCACCGCRGATTCCAGCTCTCTCCTGAAGCACCCATCAATCACGCAATTAAAGTCTTCTACTCCTACTTTAGGACTCTAGCCAGGTTGAGACATATGTTACTTAGGAATTTTACTGAAAGATTAATTCAGTGCAGACTTTTGTTTATCTGATTTATTTTGGTCCGCATACCTTCCAGCTACTGCGTTTTAACACTTGCTGTGCACAGAATTAAACAGTCAGAGCCCTGGACAATGAAGTTTTCCTATCTTATCTCCCTCATATTAATCAAAGGCAGAGTTTTGTCAGCTGGTTTAAAAATCTGGATKTTGGATCAGTGCTCTGATTCATCTCTGCTTTGATTATGCCCTTGCCTATCAGCTCATAATTAATATTTATAGTGATTACCATCAGCTGCTCTGCACCAAGGATGCAAAAAGGGCTGGGAAGGTTTCTAAGGAAAGGCTCAGCTGCTGTATGGCCACATCTTCTGTGACATGGCACACATAATGTTGACCGAAGATCATGGGCATCACCTATCAAAAACACAAAACACAATCAAAGCTCAAAGTACACCGAGAGTCAGGCTGGAAACGATGCCAGGGATTATTCCAGTGGATTTAGGTACAGGCAGGTGCCAGAGGTGTCACACTGTGCAGCAGCACAGAACACAGGCCAGGCTACTGTGTATTACATATATACTGAAATACAACAAAGGAATCAACATAAACACCTCTACTAGGTCATGACTCCCTGAAATCTACACTAAAACCAATGAACAATGACCTGCAAACATGAGCAAGTTTCCATAATCATTTAATAAGCAAGAGAAAAGTGCTGCTTGAGACATATCCTCAAACATGACACAGGCATTTCGAGTCAAGTGAGGGACAATTATTATCTGAACCATCTGCATTTTTCAAAAGCAATGAAACAAGAATGATTTAAAACAAGTGTGTAATCAAAGAACTATAAAGTATTTTTTAACTGCATTTTCTTGAGCATTACTAAACATAAACTAGTAGCTGCTCAGGCATAAAGGCAAACCACTTTTATTTGTGCAGCAGGTGATCACTAAATTTCTTTTTCCAATCTGTGCCCTGAAATAAGTTCAGGAGGAACGTCATGGATCAAAGCACTAGAGGAAACTAATCTCTAGAGTTCTCTGGTGTATCAGTACACCTTGTGTTTACATATTCTTTTTTCCTAAAATTACCACTTTTAAACATCAGTTTCAGTGTGAAAAAAAGAAGGGAAGGTTGCTACATTTACAATGAGGAAGTCACACRTAAAATGCTATTTTATGGTTTTTAAAACCAAAGCAAACAAACAATCCTGAGTGACTTCACCAAAGGGTGCTGAAGACAAGGACAAAAAGGCTCGCTGGGAATCCAGTTCCCACTGGCAGGAAATCAATAACTCAGGCATTGACAAGGCACAAACACAATGGGAAACATTCTGACAAAGACAGGGAGCTGTAAGGAATCTGTGTTTTATACCTGAAACTTAACACACCCTCAGGTTTTCTCTACAGCAGCTCTCCCCTGACTCAATACAATCCCCACTTTTTCTCTCACATGAAATTTAGAAGTARCACTTCATGCAGGAATAAATGGCAAGATCCACGGAATTAAAGTTACAGCTTTGAGATGAAGACGMATTTCAGGTTTGCCTTATCTCTGTGGTGTGGTCATATGCCAGAGCTGTGCCCACGTTCCCTTCCCCCTTCTCCCTGTCCCCAGGAGGATCATAAGGACTCACACAAGGATGGAGGGAGTCTCAGCCCAGCCCACTGAAGATGCTGTCGCTGGGCCCCTTGCCCAGGAGAACTCACCTGCTGCCCAGACTCATCATCCTCATGGGATTCCCCACAGGAGCATCAACAAATGCCAGGATCCCATCACTCAGTGGGGGGCACCTGGGGGGTTTATTTTGTTAAAATGTTAATGTGATAGCTTTTTCCCATCTTCTGTTTGCTGCTGAAAGGATGAATTCTACTCTGCAATGGCCTGCAAGTGTTCTTGCATGAATTCATCAAGYGGCCACAACTCAACGGCAATGTGATATTAAAATAATTTTCCATCTATAATAAAATATCCACTCAACCCCATAGTTTACTTGATGGCAAATACTGCTGGAAACRGCCCAAAACTCTTCAAATTTTATGAYATAWTWATGTTAAAACTGAATGGAGCCCAAGAAGAATTTGATGTAAGCACATTGAATCCCAGCCCTGCACACCTAGCCCAGGTGCAGTGATTTTCTTGTTTGTTTATTCGTTTTGCATTTTTCTAAGGACAWGGTTTCCAGGACCATATTTCACTAGGATGAGATGAGAGTGCCACATGCTRAGTTACTGCAGAATCGCTTCTTCAGAAGACAGAAATTTGTATTGGGCACTTGAAACCAAGCAAGAGATGAGAAACAGAGTTTTATAATTAAAAAAAAAATTATATGGATATAACAATGTCAGTTCTTAAGCATCTACCACTACATACACCTCTCCGAAGAGACTATGCAGCCATTCTGTGATGCATCATAAAGTGGCCAAAAAAAAAAAAAAGAGATTTTTCATGAACATGTACATTGAATTCTTCTTGTCCCAAATATGGGCAGTTTTGGGGTGTATACAGTTACATGTCTGTGTGCGCTTGCTTCTGCTTTCCTTTATTTTAGGAAAGGGAATCAGAAGGGACCAGTAAGGACCCTGCTTTCTTGAAAAACTGTGACTGGATTAATTTCTTTCCCTTATGAATGGCTATGTCTGAAAATTATGAACCTGACAAACCTTGAACATTTCTAAAAATACCATTATAATAAATATTTCTCATTTCCTTATACGATTTACTCTACTTCTGCAAAGCCGCTGCTCAGTTTGGCTTATGGCAAGCCTGCTTGATCCTCCAAGAAAGTGCTTTCAACAGCACCTGCAATGAACACGGATTTATCTAATTAATAGCGAACATGGCGTTATTGTGCAATAACCCCTGACAAATTGATCATTATCAATAGCTAACGACCACTTTGCTAACTGATCGCCCTGGGGCGAAAGCCTGTCTGGGGAGAGCCACGCTCGGTAAGAAGTAACAGCCACTAAGAGCCCTACAGTTTGTGTTGGGAGGTGCTCCCGGCATCATAAATCCCCCAAACTGCTCCTGCTGACGATTCCCGAAGAAGAAAGGCACCGTGGCCCGGCACAGGCGGCTCTCCGAGGCGSGAATGGATCGTGTGGGAAACAATTATCTGCCGTCGGGAACGCTCGTGCTGCCTCTATTAGAATGAAGAACGCAGCCCATTACACCGGGAGCATGAAGGATATGCCAGAGCTCTCCCAACGCTTTGGAAAAACAATGCCATTACACACGCTAAAGAGCCTGGAGAAAGAGCGAGACTTAAGCAAAATCTGCAGGGTGGAACTGATGAATGTGTTCACTGAAGATCTTCGGTGAATTCCAATAAAGGACGTTTTACAGCTCCACGGAGCCAGCGTGCCGGGCCTGGATTCCAGTTCGGCATCCACTGAAAACCCTGCCAGGGATGCCGCCAGGCTCCAGGCACTCTGCTGTCTCTGGATTCCAGCGGGAAAAAGGCAGCACTCCACGTGCTGACCACAGGCACCCTAAGGGAGCTGTAGGACAAAAGTTTGAACCCCAAACTTCAGCTGGCACGTTCGGRTTTGTGCAACTCACCCAGCCCAGTTTGGTGTCTCCTGGAACCTCCTACCCAGGGAGCAGATCCCACACCTCCAGTGGTCCTGAGAACCTCTACTGTAACCTGATTATCAAATGTAAGACTACACTTAAAGCACATTTTTCTCCTTTGAGTGGACACATCTGCATTCACCACATCTGATCATGACCAACACGTTTCTTGCCTCCCCTCACAGCCTCATTAAACAGACACCACAACTTTCAGTTTGCCCACCCAGAGTTTCTCTCTTCCTTTCAAATGAAAGAGCAATTTTGAAGAATGCCAGGACTACTGATCTGCCTTTCTTTTGTGGGTTTTCAAATGTTCAAACGCCCCTGCTTCAAAAAGTACAAAGTTTGCTGGTTTGATTTTTCTGTACTACACTGCAAAAAGATAGCAACTTGAAGAAAGAACTAGCACATAAAAAAGGACGAAAAAGAGATGAAATTTGCTAGTGTGGAAGAAGTATAGATTACCAAGAAAAGGGATGAAAAGCACAGAAATAACAAGATGGGCAAGAAAAGACAGCAAGAGTTATACTACAGATGAACAATACAACTTCTGAGTGAGTTTTTAGGGGGTAAATACATTATACAATACAAGATTCTCTATCAAGTATAGGTATGTATTTAAATATTATTTTATATATATTTAAAAAAATTAAAATTCCGTGAAAGTTGGTATCGCAACAAAATTAGGTTTGAGGAGTCTAAATTACATTTCATGCCCAGGGTCATCATTGCAGTTGAGATCCTCATTATTCCATGGAAAGAAAAGCAATATCAGAGCAACAGGATTGCTTTTTAGGCAGACAGCCTAAATGACATTGTATCCATAAATACCTGCAGGGAAATGAAGTGAGAGCAACTTCAAATGCCACAGGTTTGAAATTGGCTTCCAAACCTCTGTCAGCTCCAAGTGGGATCCTGTGGGTAAAGCCTTACCCTTTGTGCAACTGCCCGGGAAAAGGGTCAGGACAACTGACCAGGTATGGTCTGCTCCAGAACTGCACCTTTTGTTTTCCTCAGAGATTCACCTGTGCCCCCCAGAGGGACAAATCRGAGGAGGGAGAGGCAAAATAATTAATTCTCAACTGCAGGGAGGGCACTGAGATCTAATTCCAGGTGGGAGAGGGAGAAGCAGAGGTCACCATGGCCACAGGGCAGAACACCCCATGCTCAAACTCTCATATCCAGAGCTCTCTGTGGATTTTGACAAAAAGAGATGCAGAACGTTTATAAGAAAAATMGAAAAAAAATAAAAGTCTCTCCTGAGCCCTCACCATCCTTTCATGCCAATCCCAACTTACCATGCAATATATCATCAAAGCAACATTACACTGATGGTAGAGAATTTATGAGAGATGTCCTGTGTCTTATTAAATAGGAATTGAAAGCAACAGGGTAGAACAGAGGAGCACAATAACATTGTCTTCACATTTCTAAAGACTGAGAAAATAGGTCTTCTTTTCTTTTTTTTGTAAGGGGGGAAAAGAGATAATATGAATGTAGATTAAATAATGTTTCCTCCCAAAGACCTGMTAGATCAAAAGCAGATAAAGTGATAAAGTTAATTACAGACCTCTATGCTACGTAATTCATCTTTACTGTATAATTCACCTTTGCTATATAGTTCACCTTCATGAAATGGGAAACTCTTGTTTAGAAAAAAAAAACCCAAAYAAAAAACAAAATTAAAACAACACCAAAACAACATCACTTTTTCTTTCCTCAAGAAGATTTTCCCTTCAGTTGTCTGCGAAGTAAAAGAAAGGTTTTACAGGTTGCAAAGGACTTCTCTAGACTTATTGGGAAGGACCTGGAACAGCTGGAARTAGCATCTTACAGTGTCGGTGCTTGTTCCACCCTGAAAGGCTGGAGCACCTGGATTAGAAATGACCTGGGAAAAGAGATTAGCTATTAATGAATCAATCATAATGGTGGAAAGTCCAGGGGCAAGTCATCCACACTGGGAAAGAACTGAGAATTTTCAGTCTGATGCTAGAACCCTTATTCCTTGGATAATGCTGTCTTACCCAGGAGCCTCTATATCCATCCCCGAGCTTCCATCAGAAATTAAAGATACAACTTTGAAAGATACTCAGTACTCCTAATCAAGCCTTAAAATGACAAAACCAATCTCAGACATCTCAGTTCCATTTCAAGTGGCCATCCAAATACTTCAGGCTTATGGCAAATGTTGCTAGTTWTTTATTCCTGGGTTTAAACTGCTCAACTGTCCTAGAGGAACTGGGATGGGAAGCTTTGCAGGTCYGGAAAGGAAGACACAACAGTTTAGCTGGAATCTGGCTGGTTAGATCCACGTATTTTGTACACCTCATACCAGAGCTGTTAATGCATGCACCCCGTGAAATAAACTGCTTTTTCAACAGTGATTCATACATTTCAATATTACCAATACAAATACTGGGATGAAAATTTATTTTGCCTTCTTCTTTTCYGTGATGTGAGTCCTGGCCCAAGTGTCCCACTGTCATTTGTATCTGTTTAGCCCACTCCTGTACCCAGCCATATGTTTCTGCACACCAAACCAGTGAATCAGAAATGATACTTCAACACCAGGAATGCTTTACAGCCAGGATTCCTGCTTACCAGGGTATTTTAAAGGCATCACATGCTCATCAGAACAGTGCCAAAAGAACAATAAGTACCTGCTGAGGCAGAATGGGAAGTGCCATGTCAAATATTTAAGCACCTGCACATTATGTTCAATTTCTTTCGAAATATAATTGCCTGGAAATTTTGAGAGAAAAGACAACTCATATACATGGTGCTAGAGAGGAAAGGATATAAAATACAGAGTCCTTCCCCCACAGCTGCACTGCTTCTTGTTTGACCCAGTGTGTGCCCCTGCATCCTCCCCTCTCAGACCCTTGTTTCCAGTGAACACCTCAGATCTGCCAGGACGCTTCCTGCAAGTGACTGATGTGTTTGTTCAGCACTCTCACAAACGTTGTGGCTGGGTAACTATTTAATTTATTGTATTTGTTTTCCAAGGCTTTCTTTTAAAATTCTGTTGCCCAGTTTCTTGCATCTTGAGATGTACAACTGGCACTGTAAGCACTGTGGAAAAAGGAGCATATGGACATCCCAGAGTGAAACCCTTCACATGAAAGCCCCCCTGGAGATGTAAAGCACCTCTCCACAGTGCAATAGATTTCAAACCCTGGGAATTCTTTGAAAATATACCACATTCAAACCTTACCACAAAAACTGTTCCCTCACGCAGAGCAGGTGACGCTTCAAGTCTCCAAAACTGCAAATTGAATGTTAGTATTAGAATTTAATTCTATTAACTCCAGGAGGTGACAGGAACATTTAGTGGCAGAGAAAGAAGGAGCTGTTTCTACTGATGTTAAGTGCATGAAAAAGAATTAAGACATGTAGGAGCAGGAAAAGTTAATCCAGAGCTCAGTCAACAAGAAGGCACTACAAGAAGTTTTGGAGTAACAACAGGCACACAGGAATTAGGATGTAACAAGAAGAAATTAAAGTCTTTCSTATCTCAGAGACAGCTCTGCCTCTGCTGCAGATCCCTGGCCAGCAAAGRGGGCAGAGCAGGACATTTTATTAGGACAAAACTGCAACGTTATAAAGGTGAAACTCAAGTTTAGGTGAGTACTCACTGTGGGTGTGTGGGACGGTCAAGGGAAGAAGCCCCATTCCTGCCTGGTCTGGTCCTGCAGCATTCCCAGGCACTCCCTGCCTGGGACAGACACACGCTCCAGGCCACCTGCCCTCCCTTCCCTGCCACTTTACTGAGTGCCCGAATCGAGCACGAGCCCTCTCTGCAGCATCCTGGCATTCCCCTTTCCAGGAAAACCTGGATGCCAGTGGGAATATAGTTTCAAGGAAACCTGTCAAAAAGGAAAATTTCAATTCCCACCCCGAAACATATGCCTCACTGCTAAACTTTGTAATGCTTCCGGATTCCACTTTTAGGGAGCACAATCACTGTCCACAAACCACTATTTCAGCATTAATGATAATTAACCACAAAGAGGAGAATAACAACACCCACCTAAATTTCTCCTCATTAATTTCCTTTAGCACGCTTCTGAACTGGGAGAGTTCGAGACTTCAAGAGTGGGCACAAAAAACCATCCCAACAGGCAGTACCCAAGCATCAATTCTCTACAGGAATGACCCTCCTAAGTGTCTTTCTGCAGAGTTCACACTGGTGCTTGTGTGGGTCTGTGGTATTGTCTGGGCATCTCCATCCATTCCCTACAATGGTTTAACCTAGAAGTCCCTAACATGAACCAACAGTTCCAATTAGTTTAATTACTAATTTACCAATACTTTATACAATMAMAACKAGCAATTTTGCCATGCATATCCTTKGATCAACATTACTTTGTGCTGAAAATCAGTTATATTTACTACTTCATATCWCTTAAGAATAATATTAAAGTTTAAAACCTTCAATATTTTCTTCAGGCTTTAGTATCCAAGGAGAACAGCAAGTTCTCTCAATCCATCTGTTTTTTACAGATGCAAACATGTCCTCAGTACTAAGCAAAGGAGACACCATTTACAACTTGAAATTGTATTAAATGTACTAATTAAGAATAAATACAGAATGAATATAATTGGTATATACATAAGGTATTTGGGTATAAAGCTTGGTGTAAACATTGTAAAAAATTCCAAATATTCCTTGTCCCAAGAAAAAAGCAAACGCCTCCCATTATCAAATCACTGCTGTGACAGGGAATGACCTTCCCATTCATTTTGCAGCAATTTATATACATAAAAAAAAATTATCTCTTTAGGTGAGAGCTGCAATCACTGAGGTGAGATGCCACAAAGCCAAACAGAAAAGCGCAATCACGTCAGGAAAGTATTTTAGTGATACACAAAACGTGAAGGGACTTCCTCCAGCCATGCCCATTTTAATAACACTGCCTGCACAACTGTTCTGCTACACGGGTTTTACTGTTTTCCTTTCCAGCATCTTCACACCCTTAATGATATTTCTCAACATATTTGCACTGCTAAAAATGCTTAATTTGGCTTTTTTCCCTGCCGTGACTGAGGCTCCGTGTGACCTTGAGCTGAATGCCATTGTAGCAAGCTGTCTCTCACCGGGGGAGTTCTCTCTTTTTTGTAGTGTTTGAGCACAGGATCTTTGATTTGGGAAAGCAGCACTCGAACAGCTGATGCAGCACTCAGTAATTTTCTCCAGCCACAGAGGTTTATCGCTCGCCCAGGCTCCAGCAGGAGCAGCAGTATGTCACACGCGCATAATATCCTTTTAGGAAGGCACTTTTCAAAGTGCTTTGAAAACCCTGAGCTTCACGACCCCCCCCCAAAAGGTAGCTAGGAAGGATACAGGTATTGCTGCAGCTTCCCACGGTGGCAGGACCAGCAGGAATTCAATAATGCACAGTGAAAACAATAAATCCAGTTGGAATTGCAGTGACTCTCACAGCTTTAAAAAAAAAAACAAAACAAAACAGAAAAACATTTTTTTTTCCCTACAATGCTCCTTAACACTGTGCTTGGAGAACTCACTGGCAATAATAACAATACTCATGGGTCCCACACGAGTCTCCATTTGCCACACCTAATGACAGCAGAGCATGAGAAAATCCCAGCAGAAGGGGTTCTGACCAGCTGCCCTCACAACCCAGTGGAAATAAATACAACTCAATCTCATCCCAGTGAAATCTCCAAATCAAAGGAAATAGATTAGATTAATCAAAATGTCCAGAATTTTGCCGGACCATGCTGTACCTTTTATTTGAATATATGAATCAAATCAAGATGAGGTCTGCTTTGTGATGGAATATGAAATAATCATGGTTCTTGCATCAGAAATAGTTAACAGGATACCGAGTAGAGCAACAGTGTACATACAGCTGAAATGGCAAATAGTGAGGAAAAATCATTYATTTTTGTTACACAGTGGTTATAATGTAGAAACAGATACACCAGACAAAAAAAAAAACCCCAACCAACCAACCCAACAAAAATCCCTCCGGTGGCTGTTTGGCTGTTGGCTCAGCCACCCCCCCCTGTATTTACACTGTCCCTACATTTGGGGACATTTCCACTGTCCCCACACTTGGGGACATTTCCACTGTCCCCACACTTGGCCATCCCCCTCAGTGCCAGCCTGGGAGCTGCCACAGCCGGGTCAGCCCATGAGCCCCGCAGCCATCCCCGCTCCCAGCACGGAGCCGTGCCTCCCGCTCCCCGCCCGGCACCTCGGGGGCGAGCACGGCGCCTGGACAAGCTTCGCATCACTCAATTAGGTCCTATTAATTCCTCCAACTCCTGGACCAGCTGAAGAGCCCTGCTCCCCAGCCAGCCTGGTGACAGCTGTCAGAGCCCACCGAAGCCAAAGCTCATCCCCACRCGGCCTGGCCCAGCCACCGAGGTGACCCCGCTCAGAATTCCTGCAATAATGAACTTAYACCTGATAAACCTGGTGCTTGCTCCTGGCTGTCTGACTGACAGGTGAGGAAGGAATGCAACATATGTCTCTGCTTCCCCAAAAGCATCCAGAGGCAGCTAAAAGACCCAACCTTCTGATGTTTTGCACACTCTGGAAATCCCTGGRTGATGGTGAAATGGGTGTTCAGCAAAAGGGGAAAAAGCTCAAACTACGAAGGATTTGTCTTTAAAAACTATACTGAGGGTGAGGAAGCTTTTCAACAAATAACAGGGAATAGAACTTTCTTGCATGTTTTCCATGTATTTATGGCATTTTGTTTTTAAATAAGCACTTCAAGGGATACGAGAGAGGCTTAGACAAGAAACTTGCAATCAGTCCTGGCCTCCAGAATGTGGGACAACACTTACCATGTAAATTGAATTATACATCATGCCATGTACAGGAGACAAATTAATTTGCACAGGTTATCTACCTTCCAGCAGCTCCACAGATTTTCAGGGCCTGTGCAACACTTGAAAGGTTTGCTCCAGCCCACCTTCTCCCTCGTCTCCCTGCTCTGCGTTATGCCAGATTATTCCGTTATATAGGTCAAATTCTCTTGCAGAAAAGCCCCATATCTTTTCATGATATATAAGGCCAGAGATGTTAACTTTTTAAAGCTGTACCAACCCCATGACAATTATTTCAATTTCATGTAAAGGTCTTTAAATAGATCAGCTTAGTAAATGCTTATGAGGCACTTTCCTGTTAAAAAATCCCTTTCCACAGTGATCCAGGACTGCTGATAGTCACTGTCAGGAAGCATCTGAAAYCTGTGCACCATTTCCTGTGGTACCCAAACATGCCTGTTTTTCATTATTTGAGAAATGCACGGACAGATTTGACCATGCACAATGTTCACTAATGACACCAACCTTTCCTTGGAGAGAAGGAATGATAATAACCCACCGGATAACAGTGATACCTACATCTGAACGATTTCGCATGGGAGCTGTTAAAAAGTGTTCACCATTTTAGTGATGTGCCCCCAKACCACATGGCCACAGCTGAAGAAAGAAATTCGTTTCAGAGACAGAAAAAGAGGACAGAAACAAAAAAATTCTTGATARTTTTAATTTTCCAATGCCCCCAATAACATACTAAACATTCATTAATCTAACTACAAAATTCCTATTAAACAACTAGGAAAATTAGAACGTTTCTGACCTTGAATCTGAGACATTCGTTTTTTTCCATTTTGTTTCCAATTCTGAATACTCTCCCGTTTGTATTAGATTTGTTGATTAACAYGGACCTTATTGTTTCATGTCACTTTTAAAAACTGCCCAACTCCTGATTCATTCCAAGGCTCACATACATTCACATTCCTGGATGTTTTCTCATAAGGTGAGCTGTGAAGTTGAAAGCTCTACTGAAATGAGTGCTTCTGAAGGAGGAAAATATTAAATCTATTATGTATACTGGAAAAAATACTGTCTAGTCATCAGTTTTTCAAGAAACATCAAATATACAGATGGCCTGCTTTACCCAATGCAGCTGGGCATGTGAGGGGTGCAAGCCCAAAGAGCTTTGGGTTGTGCAAAGCTACCTTTTATGTGAGATGTTCTAAATAGATTAATTGGTGTGGTATTGTCCAGGAAAACTGATATAGATTATGTTGTTAGCACTTGCAGCACTTTSATTGTGTAAACAAACATCAAAATTAGCATAACTGGAAGAGGAGGACTGCTAAATTAATGATGCTGCTTTGCCCCTGATGTATTAAAGCCACAGTAAACTTACTAAATTTGAGCAATTAAAATAATTTGTTTTCTGTTCATGATGTTATTAGATTCGGACAGATAGGGAGGAGATAACAGGATCAYAGAGGAACACAGATAACCTAAAGACGAAGTGATACAGTAAATCACCACAATCACCAAATCCAAGGTCTGGAACTGGTAGGCATATAGGGGATTATCAATTATGACAGTAAAAGCATTTGTGAGTTGATAGGGAATGAAAATTTAAATAAAAACATCTCCTGGCCTGCTCAGCCATAACAATGTTCTTTTGTTTGTATTCTTTGTAATTTAGCTGCTTGACAACTTCATTCAACCTTCAGCAGCAAGCACAGGTATTGATTATCTCTGAACACCCTAATGACTGGAGACTGGGACACAAACCATAAAAGCAGAGTTTCTGGTTACAAGTGAAATTATAGTTTGCCCTACAAGATTGCACAATAAATCAGAGAACAAATCAGCCAACACAGGGCTCTGGGGTCACTGAAGTGATGTTGACACATTACAATAATGAGAACTTGAAACACCTCATGCCCTATTGATTTTTAAGCTGAATCATTGCCACTGCAGAAGATTACAGGAGTGTGTACTGGAATCATGGCCCACGTGGGAGATGCTGATGAAAAATACAAACAATTGCACCAAAATAGTTCTTTACCTGCATCTCTCATAACTCAACACCCTTCCCTGGCCCCCTCCCCAAGGCCTCAGACTACAATTCAATCGACATTTAACTGCCTCACKTAAAACAACTTTCTGTTTTCTCCTTTATCTACATTAATTATGTAGATACATAATGTACAYTTGAAGTGACACCGTAGAACATCTCAGAAACTGCACGTTAGAAAACCTAGACTACGAGAAATGCTTTTTAATGCTCCAAGTAGCTCTCCTGCTTTCACTCAACAGCAAACCGTTCTATGCTATAAAAATCATTCCAATAATCACCAACTTATTTTCCAGGCGCCGTGGAGAATACCCTACGTAAACACCAAAAGCCTTGCCACCAGCTAAAGAACAAAAATGCTTCTCTTTTTTCTCCTTTTACTTCCACTCGATAGCACAGGGAACCAATGAGCTGTCAGAGGGGTGACCAGAGACACAAGATGATTACAGCCCTGTCACGACAAAAGGAGCAGTTATAATTTGCACTGCAGCCAATTACTTTGGGAACACATCATTTTGCTAAGGGGAGAAAATAATACCTCTATTATCCCTTCCAGCCAGGAGGGCTCTTGCTATGCCACAGAGGTGCGAGAGAGAAACTATTTAACTGGAGCCCCCACAGTAAATAAACTTTGAAGTTCTGTTTTATTCTTGGCAATAAGTAGTTTTTAAGTATACAATGGGGTTCTTAATGAGGCATAACTGTTCATCAGCTGTCAAGACAGAAGAAAGAAAGAGCTAACTTGGGCTAAGTGAAGGGATAACTCAGTGAAGAAGTAGGTAACCTATGGCAAAGAGAAGAAACTTTTACCTCTTGATGCACTTACCGGTGAAAGGGATTAGACAGTTAAATATATCCTAAGGATTAGCTCCTGTTAGGCTCCTCAGAGATATGGTTTTAATCAGTAGCTCTGCACTTGGCATTTGGGGGAAATTTTCAAATTATTTCTCTTCTTCCATTTGAATTTCAGTGCCATCAGCAGGACTCCAAAGAAAGAGGGAACAGAAGGACAAGGAATCTCAATTTATGGTAGAGCCCCATCCTCTCAATTTTCAAGGTGCTTATCCGCACCCCAGCTCTCAGAGAGTTGCAATTCCTAACCTCATTTCAATGTGGATTAAGACAAAAGGGAAGCAGCAGCAACAGTCAGGCTGTTAAAGGAACCCAGGTATTTGTGCAGATGTGTGAGGACTGTGCACACACACATCYTCCATCCCTCTGCCACCACCACAGCACCTGCAGTTATTCCTTCTTGCCTCCCCTCTCCCCTTTTCCCAGCAGAGTAGCTCAAGGTACCTCAAATTTTCTTGCTGTCTGTGCCCAACCTGCTGCTACTTCATCTCCTACTAAGCCTGGTAACTACTCCTAAACTACTCCATCCTGTCCCTGATCTTCCCTGAGAGACACCCTCAAACAAATGGGAGCCCATCAGCCATGCTGAGTGCCACAAACCAGCAGCCACAAGCACTGCTAAYGGGGGAAACCAGCCCCAGCAGCAGCTCCTGGGAGATTTGGGGGCAAATAAACAACAGAAACTGTAGCCATAAAACCAGGCTTTTCTTGCAGGAAAATTTAATCTCTCCCCTCTAAMAATGGGGTTTTGACAGTTGGAAAATACTACTAACAGAAAATCAAATAAGGGAGATGCTCACCGAAAGAACAAACAGCAGTGAGTACAACAACAAACATCCCTGTCTGGAAGACAAGGAGCAGGACTTTATGTTTTTTTTCACTTTATAACAGTTTAAGAGGGAGAGTGCACAGAGATGTGGACAGGAGGAGCCTCACATTAATTACCAGTTGAGCCATGACTCAACCCATGCTCTAAGGTCACCATGAATTTCCACAAAGAGAAGCAAATCCCACCCAGATTATTGACGTAATCTGAWAGGACTGTGCATGTTTCTCATATTTTATTGTTTTATTGGGTTTTTCTATTGGATGAAACATCATAGTCAACATCCTCCTTGTAGTTCTGTAACTTCTGCAGAATCAGTATCAGTAAATGTAACAAATCCCTAAGTTTGTTTTGCTAATATCAGTCTTAATTAATGGTGTGGTAGAATTCATCAGACAATAATTTTCACAGCATTTGATGCTGGGCAGCATTAGCATACAATCATGCCAACATTTACCATTTTTCATCAAAATAAAAGTCAAATAAGGGGGAATAGTGTGTTGAGTAAGGAAAGACAATTCACTGATACTAAAAAAATAGCTTTAGGAATTTTTACCATGTAAGTAGCATATAAATATATGGATAATTAAAATTCATATTCTGGAGAAATATAGTGGGAAAGAGACTGAATTTTGATGTCAGCACAAAAACACTGCCATTTTCCTGCATTTTGTGAGTAAGAGAAAGCCTCAGCAGCATTTGAAATACTTTGTAAACCTTCTTTACAACAAGTCAGGACCCTTGGCAGAGCACAACAATTACTGGCAGGTGATACCCTGCTAGGAACTTTTCCTGTAATTTGCAGTAACAACACACCTGGTTCAGCTGCACAAAGTTCAGTCAGTCTGGATGAAAATTGTACWAGAGGGTCCAAGAGAACATCCATACTGATGACAGATGATTAAACTGGTTAAAAGACTCCAAAACTCTCACACAAAACCCAGAGAARTAACACTAAGGCTGCTTATTTTTTAAAGGAAATAAAAAGGAGACTCAAAATGAATACCAAYAGCTGGCACTGAGAACTAGAAAATTCAGTTCTCAGGAAAAAAAGGATACGGGAATATGCAATGAAAACTCATAGAAAAGCAGGAGGACATCTCCCACAAATTCTAGCTGCCAGAATCTTTTTAAACACAACAGATAAACATAATGGCAAGACTCATGGTCAGAGATGTGTTGCCAAAGCTGAATACCCAAGGAAATTTCAGGAGTCTTCAAAGGGGAACTAAATCTTTATACCCTGATGACTGAAACCTGTTGCCTTGAGGATCAAACTCATCCCTGCAACATTAAAAATCAAGGTAAAGCTGTAGCCAGTGCCCTGCCCTGCCCTGCCAAAGCTAAATGATATGAAGTAAGTTCAAGTCTGAGCAAGGCACTGTATTTCTCTTTACCTCGTTCTTTGTCTTCACTTAGAGGGTAACACTGARGGTCTTGGAAACACTTATTTTTGACTGTTTTGTTAAAATCGAGGAGTTTTTTGAACTATTCCCTTCCCGGTACTGAAGCAGGGCTGGGGTTTTCCTCTTTGCCACACGATGTCAGTGTTGCCGAGGGAAAATTTGAAATTTGCATATTTATCGGGACTCAAATAAAAGTTCAGACATTTTGCTCCTTTAAGGCTTTCACGGGACAATTTAAGACAACTGAAACRTGTCCCCGCGCAATCCATTCCAAACCTCAGACTGCCTGGCTAGAGATGAAAGGATGTTCCCAGTTAATGCAGAATGACAGAAGAGTCAACACCAGAATCCTTCTGTTGTTGTTGTCTCGYGGGGATGCTGCCACTCTAATTGTGCAATCCCACCTCTACGTCTCATTGATTTAAATTTTTGAAGGCTGATGACGTTTAATCCACATGATGTTTATAAACCTTGWGAAGAAAATGGATTATTAGAGCAAAACCTCAAACTCTCCTCAGGAGGTGATGAGTCTGCCCTTTCCCACGTCACTGGGGAACGCTGCCAGCTCGCACTGAGTAATTGGCCCACCAAGCTGTGTCAGGGAATGGGATTTCATGCCTGAACGGGGGAGGGAATTGTGCCATAAGCTGCTCCCTGACCCTTCAGCACACGTCTCTTTTTTGGAGCTATCATTTTAAAACATAAAAATACACTTCCTAGAAAATYCACAGTGCTGCTAAGGCACAATCTAATTCAATCCCTGCTCTCACTCACCCGGACCTATAGAGAGAATGGAGACCTGAAAATAACAGGATCCCTGTAAAATATACCCTTTATACCTTATAACTAAAATTCCAACTGTATAGATTTTTTTTTAGAACCAGATCTTTCTTGTTGCCATACCACCGACAAAAGATTCAAAGTAACTTTTCTTGAACACTTGCTTTCTTTTTTATGTCTCGGTACCGTTTTTCCCCCCCTATAATCTCTTTGTATCTCTTGCTAGCCCACACTGTGCCCCACATTTGGGGTATGCCAGGTTAAAAGTCACACTATGTCACCTTCTGACTTCAAACGCTGCAATGCGATTCATTCTTCTGTGCAGCCACGAACAAAAACCCTTCCCGAATGGGGGATGGGGAGAAGGTGCCAGCAAAGTTCAGCTCCTGTGTGTGTTTGAGGCTGTTTAATTTGCACTAAAAAGCCCAGCAGATGTATGAAACACTGCCTGAGGTCTAATGTATACACTCATGGACCCAGACAGAAGCTTAAAGCTGTAAGGAACAAGAGCAGGAACAGGAAAAACTACAAAAGGTGGATGCAAASAGTGTTTTCCCCAGTATATCTGCCTCCCTCACCATCTGTATGGGCAGACTTTTATTTTTTTAACACTTCTACACAAAAAGAAATTAGCAAAGAAATGGTAATTGTAAATATTGAAGACGATGGCCGTGTTTTTTTCAAATCCCTTGCCCACTTGTTACAAGGTACTGCTGTGCATCCTGCGCCTTCCTTGTTAACATYTCATGGAGAACTTCCATAAACATACATTTGTTCTCCTTCCCAGCACTTTGTGCTGTCGCTCTGACAGATGGCTTTACACTGAAGCATATGAAAATATTAAATTCTTTATCAACCTGYTGAAGTTTGAAATGCCTGTAAGTAATAAGTATCTTGGCAGCTATTTCTTTAATACAGATATTACAGAATGCTATTTAGTGCATCCCTAGCAGCTTCCTGTTTGCTGCAGTCTATCCTAAAACTACAGTTTTCTTCGAAATTAATTAATAGCATTGTTTCATTCAAAATAACATAATTTCTAAGCAGAATATTATGTTTTACTACTTGTTTATCCAGAAGAAATTGAAAATTAATTAGAAAAATTACAGTTAGACACAAGAGGGGCTTGTGTTGTACCAGAAGGATGCTGGRACTTTGTTCCCTGCTGTTCCTTCTCTGCCTGAGCACAGCAATTGGTGGAGCACTGGCTTCAGGATTTGAATCCAGTTCTCTCGCACAATCTTCTGTCCTAKGCCAAACTAGCTGTTGGCTTCAGTAACTAGATAAAAACAAGAACAAAACCACAAAACATTGTGAAAAGAGGGTGTCCAGCATCCTTGTTCTTCTCCCAATGCTCACATTGAATCAAGCAACTTCAATTTTAGTTGGTAAGTTAAAATTCCCAAGGCAAGAACCACTGGTTAACAACACATCCTTTTAATTTCTATTATTTCCTCAGCTGGAGGTTTTTTTTTAGAGGGGTGGCTGGTTCCCATATAGAATGTGTAGAATACTACATATAAAATAGCACAACAGAGCCTCTGTGACCCCAAGGCACTCTTACACTTCTCAAATATTAAAAAAAAAAGAAGTCTCAACTGTTCTAATATGTTCTGTGTAATCAGCTTTTTATTAAAAAACCTTAATGTTATGATATTAATAGAAGATGGGAAAGTCTGCACAGTCCTCAAAAAAATTGCTCTCTATTAATAAAGCAAAAATATATTCAAAATGTCTGTATTTAAAATTCTAAAGGCAATATTACAGGAATAAGGGAAGCTGTGGTGTGTAATGCGGATGTTATAAGAGATTATACAGAACCAATTCTTCAAACGCATCAATTCTATTTTACCCGTCTTGTCTCTTATTGAGAGGATTATTCACAACTTCCATAAATACAGGAATCAGGGATTTTCTCAGAACCAAGTGGCAAACTCCATCCAAGTTTCAGCAGCAACCACAGCGTGGGAAATGAGACACTCAGGGAGCAGCTGGGAGCAGGGATTGAAGAGGAGCACACCCCTCRTTGCACTGTTCCTGAAACGATAAACCTGGCCCAAAGGAAGAGCCAAGATTTTGCCAGAAACWCTGCAGAATTCCAGTATTTTCTGAACTCTGTTCTTGGAAAACACGACATTGGTTCATTGCTTCACCTCACAGAGGTGCAACAGCAGCAAGAGGTCAGACTTCGAGGCTGGGCTAAAAAAACCTCTTGGTAAGAACATGAGAGATCCACCTGCTGAACGGGAAGGAAGGTTGGGATTTGAGAAAGATTTACTACTTTAGGCAAACACAGAAATGAGAACAAGTTCTGCCAGTTATAAATTAATTCTGTAGAACATCTTTACATACTAAGACATAGAACTGCATTTTTCTGGCATTTGCTTTCCAAACCTTTCCGGAAAGCCTCCAGTGATAGAAATCCCATAATCTTCCTTACTCATCTAATTAAATATTAAGTATTCTTACTCTCAGGAAGCCTTTCTAATGCCCAATCTAAACCTTCCTTTGTGTAATTTAAGCCCACAGCTTCCCATCCTGCTCACTACAGCCATGGAGAAGTCATGTCAGTGCTGTTACATTCAATTACGTGTTAGAATTCGTTTCTTTAAGCAGAAATGCAGTCTGGTGCCTGCGGGATTGAAAGATCAAATGAAACATCTGTTACTAACACAAGTKAGACCCAAGCACTTTCTACAACACGCAGGAAAATGAAAAGCAAATTTCTCGGTGGGGGGAAAAAAAAAGGCCAATTCCTTTCACGATGCCAAAATGAAACACGTCAGAGTCGCAGTGCTGTCTGCCTCTTCTTTTCTTCCATGTTTCCAGTTTTCTTAGACAGAGGCGAAATTTGTCAACTTGTTAAAATAACTAAGGAGGATTGATAGTTATCTAACCCTCCTCCCTACATCCAGTGAAATAACTGCCTGAAAAAAACCTGCTTGGACCCAGCTAGAATTTCGCAATCTTTGTGCTTCACAGACATAAAGATTTGGGAGGAATAAACGTTTACATCCTGCATGCCATTCTTAAAGATAATTCCCCATAAGGATCTCGGCTCCCTCATCCATCTTTGTCTTCTGTTATCTCAATGGGCAAAATGCCCTTGGCTCCTCCAGTAGTGCTAAAACCTGAAGAAAATGAGAACAGCCCAATGCACCTCACTGCTGTGAAGGCACAAGATAATCCACGTGAGTCGCACAGGGAGCGCACGAGGAGCTGAGGTTTGKAACCTCCCCTTCTCTTGTTCTGCTCCACAGCCAAAGTCAAGCTGGGCACCAGCCAGTGACTCACAGCCCATTATTTTACAGTATTAGTCATTCAGCTGCTAATTACCAAAAACAAAGGGGTTACTACAAAGTTATGGAATAGATTTGCATCGTTTTCCGTAGATACAAACATATTTCAAAACCGCAGAAGCRTTTTCCCTTCTGTCCCTGTTGTGCTTTCCCCTCAGTGCTGAGCTGCTGCAATAACCCACTGCTCCCCAGATCCACCCAGCCGAAAACACAGGATCGTGGGACAGTCCAGACTGGAGGGAGGTTATCCAAGGACAGTTCTTCTTGGATATACCCCCTGGAAGTGCAGGGGGTCAAGCAGAGTTKGCTGCACCCCACAGCCCTTCATCCAAAAGGCTTTTCTGACTCCTTGTCTTGCATTTCTTCTCTCCCCACACTTGCCCTGTGAGGTTAAACTGACAGGATAAATGTTCACGGCAATAATTCAGGTGAATTCGTTCAGGGAAAGGATGTGAGCCAAGGGCAGGCAGGGCTAATCGAGTCTTGAGTGTATCAGCAAAAGTTTACAACTTTTATCTTTTTATGAGACAGATGATCACACACACACATCCACATATCCACACTTCTACAAATTTAGGGTTGTAATGAAACTTTCTAGCAGACTTTGGAAAAATAAAAACCSTCATAACCTCTGTTGCAAAGAAGTCCAATAGGCAGCTTGGAGATCTCAAGTCAGCCGTGAGAGCCACAGCCTCAAATGTCTAAAATCATCTTACACTAATCATTATATAATCCTGATTATATCATAAATCATGGACAATATTTGGCTTCTGATCACGAGTTAGACTATTTGAATGCAATGTTTTTATTTAAATGCAGAATGTTCAAAAAGCATGTCTTAGACCAAAAAAAAAAAATATTTCYAATCTAAATGATAACTAGGAAAGGTTGAACCAAAATAGAGAAATTGAAATGTGTGGGACAGAAAGCTGAGGGCTGAACCAGAATCTCTGTCATTAAAGACTGGCACAGGGAGCAGGGAAAACTTTTTCTCCAGGTACCCTAAGAACACGAAACCCTAAGGTCATCTGCAGCATGGGAGATTTCCATCTGTCTAGCAAAAGAATCCTTTTCAAGACAGTGAAGACTGCTAAGSTGTGGCACAGGCAGTCTAGGGAGGTAAGGGAACTTCCCTTCCTGACAGTTTGTAAAGATTAACAGGATGTCCATCATCTCTTTTTCAATGATCACCAAATGCCTCATTTTAACACCAGGATGGAGATTTGTTCCGTGCTTGCTCAGCTCCATGTGGGCAAAAATAACTGAAAGCAGAGCTACTGCCCTGCCCCCCCTCTTCAGAGTGCCCTGCCCAGGTCTGAAAAACAATCATTAATTAGAAGAAACACTCACATACAGACGTGATGCTTTAGTTAGAAGAAATACCATCACAAAAACAGACAGGTTTTATCTTTATGTTTCACTGTTCAGTAGTTATGGCTGCTGCAGGAAGAGCTCGTAACAGCTGTACAGCATCGCAGAGATTTGCTGTTTGCACTGATTAATTCTAGAAGTTTGCTTCTTTTACTCACAGCAAGACTTGACAAAGGCAGTTTCTCCTCCCACAGGACATGCAAGGATTGCAGAGGAGCTCAGTCCCCTGTAGCTAGTGCCTATCCCAAAAATATCAACATCCCTCTGTATCCTCTCTGTAAAGTCTCATTTCACTGATCATTCACAGACTGTGACATATTTCAGAGCTGAGCTCTTCTCTGACCCCACGGTTCAGTTCTAACTGAAGTCCTGTGTTCAGAAGGGGTGCAATTAGTGAACCACAGCTACTACAGGGAGCAGGTAAAATGCTCTGTTTTGAGATTAAAATTGGCCAAACAGAAGTTCTGTTAAGCTGTTACATGACTGTGCTCAGTTTGATTTACCAGTTCTCATAAAATCACGAAAACTTGTTGAAGAGACCATGACATCTTGAAAATATAACTGGAAGTAAAGAAAATAAAATACCTAATGCCATTCTTAATATCTTCCTTTAGTAAATACTACTTCCTGTTGTGGCTCAAAGAAAGAACTAGGATTAAAAAAAAGGCTGATGCTTTCAAATGAAAGTCAAAATGAAATTAAGTTGCTTCCCACGGCGTCTCTGTTGGTACAAAGTTCAGTCTGCCACGATTGGATTTTTGATTCTGCTGGCACTGGGAAAGCCTCACGACTGGAATGAGATGCCATTTGAAACGAGATCTGGTTCTGAGATGATTTCGCTCCCTGGCACAGGCAGTGGTTCCTGCTTTTCCTGGTTAAGTGTGAAGATTAGTGCAGGATTCCAGCCCCACGTGGRGCTGCCTGAACTGGCACGTTGGGAAACCAGGACACCCCAGCACCGTTCATCACACAGGCCTGACCAATAAATACTTGTTTGGAAAATGACACAAGTATTCAAATGAAAACGTGACATGATATTCATTTTCGTTAGTCTTGCAAAATATTCCAAGACAAACAAACGGTTCGAGATGACTCCRTGTCACAGACAAACATGAAGCTTTCCCTGCACGCACGGGTGACAGCAGATACATTCTCCTACAAAATACACCTCCTGCTCTTACACACRCCACTTGTTGCTGTCATGCACTGAGAGCTGGGCCATGAAAAGCCAGAGGAGAACTGCTGTGCCCAGGAYTCCAGCCCCAAGGACACAGAGAGGCAGGGTAACTGTAGAAAGGTGAGCACTTGATGCTAACATGAAAACATCAAAGCCATAAAACGGTACAGGAGGCAGCCGTGGTGCTCCATCAGGGCTTGCTCTAAATGCCATGTTCTTAGAAGAGTTGCTCCACTGTGGCAGTGGCTCCTCAAACACACTGAGTCTCATCTTTAGTGACATTATCCACAAAATGATGCTGGTTTTGTTAAGAGCATCAGGTAACAGTGCAAGTTCTCAGTGCCACGTGTGCCTCTCACTTGGCTATAGAAGGTTTTCACAGTTAAAGAAGCCATTAGACTCAGCTTAATTAGCAGTCAGAAACGAGTCCTCATGTAAGCTACAACTCCTTTATCTCRAAAAATGATCAAACATCATTCCTGGATTACTATTATTCGTGTAAGCAGAAAGGTCAACTTTAACAAGGAAAACATTTAAGTTAAAAAAACCATGAACAGCACAGCACTGGCAGAACAATTCACATATGCAAAGGGGGGGAGGTTGTTCTCAGCATTTTCCATCACATTCCACGAGCGGAGCAGTGAAGGGACAATCTTTGCTGAAGCTCTGAAGTTCAGGTTGCTCCATGAGTCATTAGTGCCATGACCTTCATCTGCTTCTTTCCCTCCCCTTTTCTACCCAGTTAAATTTGCAGTAATTCCCAGATAGGAATCCTGCTTAAAATTTCTGAACACCAAATACAAAAAAAAAAAAAAAAAAAAAAAAAAATAAGTAAAATAAAATAAAATAACATAAAATATCTGCTGGATCTTCCATATGAAAATTTTGCTTGGAATTTCAAATCATCATTAACAAAATCTTATATTTAATACATGTTAGATATTGATTAAAAGAGATTCTTTCCTTAATTTCTAAATATTTAACCAGTTGGTTTTTAACTATTTCTACCAAAATGCATTAATGAGTAGCTGCCAAASTCCAGGTATCTTCCCAAAAAGAAGAAAATAATAGTGTTTCCTTCCTAATAAATAACACTTAACTAAAAACTGAAGGTGCAAATGTAAAGCAAGAGGATTTTCAAGAGTTTCCAGGGCTTGGAGCTGCACCTTGTTTTTGTGAACACCTGACAGAAAAGAACATTTTGAAGTTTTTATGTCTGCAAAAAAAAATACTGGAAGGATATTAAGTCAAGGCAGTAAAACTGGGCTTTTTGTCATGTTTAATTGCCTGGATTCATAACCCAGTTTTGCTGAATCTGGATGTTACTGCTGACTCGAGCAGTTTCTGCATTTTAATACTCCAGAAAAAGTTTGCGTGGCTCCACGTTTGTGACACCAAAGCGCTTTTCGAAATATCCCTGACCATCGGTGAAAYTCCTCTCTGCAGAAGCCTCATTGCTGTGCATGAAACCTGTAATTAACCACAGAACAGAAACAAAAAGCCTCTGATTGCAACCTGGTGAAGGAAGCCATACTGTGCTTTGCTTTCAGACACAATGGAGGGAAATCACAGCCCCTGCAATCCAGCGTGGTGAGGTGAAGTGAAAAGCACAACAGGCACGATGGAGACACAGAAAGCAGAAATGCTTGCACTCGACTCCAGTCCCCAAAGCAAAGTCGTTCTCACGCTGTCCTAACTGAAGTTCAAGTGAGGCAAAAGCAGTGAGCGCACAAAGTCACTGCAGACAGCAACTCTGCCATGCTCCTCAACGTCTCCACTTGATCCCTTAAAAATAGAATGAAAATGAAATAAAAAGGACTCACTTCTACAAGTAGAGAACTCCACGGCTGACGTGACAGATTTAGAAGGAAATGCCACCAGAAGAAGAGAGTTTGGCACTTACACATTTGTTTCTTTTCACTGTCTGGTATCTCACCCAAATGCAAACCCACAGCATCTGAATTTTAAATAAAACACATTTATGAAGCACCCTTCTAAAGGACAAGCCTGCACTTCTCTTCCATCTGGTGACTACGTACTTATGGCACTTCTGGTGTTCAAAAAGGCATCCCTGGGCACAGCCATCAGCTACAGATCAGTTTATTCCCTGAATTCCTTATCTCCTCACAGCTCAGTTTAGGAGAATTATTCCTTTGTAACACATTCCAAGACAACGTCAAAGGCAGATAACTCCTCTAAGCTGATTTTCACCTAGATTGAAAAGGTACCTATTTATGGCAGAATAATAGTTTTGAAAATTTATTCTCACATRAAGTTAACACATTTTAAAAGTTATGTTTAGCTCCTAGGAGATGCTCTAAATTATGCCCCAATCCCAAACCACTGAAAAACCATCTGAAATAATCAAGCCCTCTGAAGTCTTTATTCCCATCTCTAAATTCTAGCAAGGTACTATCCTGTGACATGTTCATTCAAAGAAAAACTCTAAAATCCCTATCACTGAAGTCGACTGAAAGCTTGATTAGACAAGATATTTTCTACAGTTAAAATTCTCTACGCATTTTTTCCCTGGTTTACTTTTCATGCTACTTTTTCACAATTGCTGCCACAATAACTGAAAAGCATGACTTGACCATATTTCTCTCCCTTCTCCTTTTCTAATTTTACGCTTCATTTACCATTTCTAACGTATTTATCTTAGTAAAATTAATAAACATTAAATAGCAATATTTTTCATTACAATAGAAAAAGCCCAAGCTTCCAATACTGTACTTGAGAAGGTTTTTCTAGACCTTTTCTAGCATTTCGAGTACCACAAGGTTGACCACATGAAAAATCAATTTMTGACTTGTTCCTGGAAAAGTTTGCTGGTTTACGAGCAAAACCGAGACCCTATGTGAAAAATTCACCAAGAAAAATAAATTTGAACAATTCCATGACAATGATGCTACTGAAGTAACCGGTCTGAAGTTAGAAAGACTGAACCTTGACAGATAAATAAAGTTGCTTCACGCATCTATTGTTATTCTGATTTCAAATATTTATTCATGTAGGAATAGGTAAGAACATACAGCTCAAACTTTCTAAAACTGTGCCTGGCAAGGGCTCTAGTGAGTTGTGCTGACACTCACTGAGCTATCAGGGCATTGGATGTTGGGAGGCACTGATTAAATCTAACTTCCTGCCCACATCTCAGGGAGCAGGCAATGGGAATGGGARTTACTGGATGTTTACAGCATCTGAAATACCAAGAAATCTACTGCTTTAGGAAGAAAAACTCTGAAAGGGACAATCAAATCCCTCCTAGATCCATAGTTTTAAAGGAAGCRAAGCTGATGATTGACAGACAGTACCCAGGCACTGACAGAGAAGCACCTGAAAAGGATAAAACCCTGAAATCCACTTTTTTTCCATTAAATGATTTAAATCTGGAACCGATGATTCCACACAGCAYCACTGCTCTTGCTGTAGACAAGGGAACACTGTTCATTGAGTAGCAGTTTTGCTCACTCTCCACAACCCAACCTTATTTGCATGTTCAAAAAACAGATCAACAACACGAACATCAAACATATAAGAAAAAAGCCATCATCTGTGGTCAGAATATCAAGACATTCAAACTTTATACATTCCATTGCTTCACTTTAGAAACACATATGAAACCAATGTGCTGTACGTAAATTATTTTTTCTAAATATTTCCTAAGCAAAAATAATTGCGAACTTTCCATTTAACACATAAATCCTAATTACTKCTGCATCAGGACCAAATTCCTTAGCACTACAGAAGTGACAAATACAAAGACTGTTTTGGATCTCACTAAATTCTTGAGTATCCATCAAAATAAAATACCTGAGGTGGAATTTAATGTATGGTCCTGGAAGCAATGTGATTTTACGGTGTCTGAACTGCAGAGCCCAGCATTCCACTACTGGGCTGTGCCAGAGCCTCCTGCATGTGACAGAAAGTCTTGCAAAAATATTATACCCCTACTAAGAGTCTGGAAAAMATTCCTTTTTTAAAACCTAGAGAAATTCACCTTCCCCACTCCCCTTAACATTTCTTCCACACTTTGAAGCGTGTGGGTTTTTTAAAGGAAGAAAATTGCTAAAGTCATTCAAAGTATTTAAATTACTTGGCAATTATRTCCAGCTGGCAACCGATAGGCATTTTTAAATCCCAGTCTTTTATACGTCGTTCCTGCTTTTTTCAATGCAAATACATATAAATKGATTGTTAGCCAAAATTACCTGTATGTTTAAACTGTATTTATTAACAAAATGTTGCTGCTGTTTTATCCCATGTATTTTAACAGGTACAGTAATAAAACCTTCAAATACTCATGAACTGTGTTTCCTAAGATCAGTATATCATGCTGCTGACACACAGGTACCCTGAAGTTAAACAGGCGACCGGGCTGCTCGGGAATCCTGCAAAGCGCCTCCTGAAAGGCAATAACCCACCTGACAAAACCCCTTCCGTGACACTCCTGCTCCATTTCATGCAAAYGCTAATACATATTCCATCCACAGAAAGCCGAGCAGCTCCCCGAAGATGAAGTTCACATAAACTTCAGCTCAAACACGGAGGAAGGACGAGCAGTCCCCCTCAGCGCGTTGTGTTCTGCCGGCAGCTCGCCCAGCCGAGCGTTCGCCGGGGCGGAGGAGCGCCCGCGCTCGCACACGGACACACATACACACACGGACAGACACACAGACACACACAGAGCCGGGGTGCACGCAGGGCACACCGCGGGAGCACCGCCAAGTTTACCCACGACACCCACTGGAGCAGCCCCCGCCAGCATCCCTCTGCCACCGCCCCGAGCATCCATCCCCCCGCGCCCGCATCCCGCTCCCCTCGCATGCCTCCATCCCCTCGTCCCTCACCCGGCCGGCAGCCCCCGCAGCCCCTCACCTGCCCGGCAGCCCCCCTCAGCCTTCCCGCGGGGCAGTCACCGCGGGCGGCTCGGCAGCCGCAGCCTCCCCCGCGCGAAGTTGCCCCGGCCCCTCCCGGCCGGCACGGCCGCGGCTCCGGCGCAGGCAGCGCACGGATCCCGCCGCCCCCCGCCCCTCCGCGGCCGCCGAGCCGCCGCCGCCTTACCTGAAGGGCATCTCCCGCGCCCGCCGGCGGCTGCCAGGGGTTCATGGTCGGCGGCGGTGCCGGCGCGGCGCCGGGAGGGGCCGGGGGGAGCGGCGGGCGCGGGCGGGAGGCCCCGGCCGGCCCCGCAGCCCGCGGAGCCCCGGCAGCATCCACCGCCCCCCGCGGGGCACGGCCAGCCCCGGCTGCCCTGTCCCTGYCCCTGCCCCTGCCCCGCTCCCCAGCGCCGGGCACCCTCCGCGCCCGCGCGGCTCCCSGGCGGAGGAGCGTCCAGGGGCGGGATGGGAGCGCTTCCGATGGCTCGGGCTACACCTGCGTGATCCCAGCTGCGTGCGGGACGGTAGCGATGAGTGGGAAGGYGCTGCGCTCCAGCCGCCGCCGCGAGATGCGGGAGCCCTTCCCCGGCCCTGCCCCTCTCCCCGGCTCGGCGGTGCCGGCGCTCGGAGGAGCCGCTCTGTTTCGCTGCCGGAGGAGAGCAGCTCCACGCTGCCTTCGCTAAAAAAAMCACAGCCTTGTGGGAAAGGAAGGTGGGCACGGGAGAGCGGATTACGCTCAATAATTCATTTCTGGAACGGCTTAATGGAGGTGCTAAATATCAGCTGCGTGTTAAAATACCAGACGTGGTGCTGAAGTTTGGAGGGGTTCGCTGTTGGGATCAATCCTATCTAAACAAGATGGTTAACACCTGGATTAAATTATGGTTAATTTGTTTTGAAATTCTGAGTTTGTTTTAAAATAATAATGCGGAGTAAGTTATTTTTAAGACAAAGACTGCCTGGAACTGAAACRAAACCTGAACATCTTCCACAAGAGATGGCAGTAATTAACCCATTTGTGGAGCAGAGAAAAAAAAGTTTCAGATAAACATCAAAAACTGATGCCTTTCACTACACAAAAGAATTCYTTATACCCTACTAAATAAATTGCTGTTTCAAAGTACTTCTATTTATGCAACTCAAGTTACAATYTGTAAACAACCACTTGTACTCTATTGAAAAATTCTACAGACGCTGCTCAGAAGACTTTTCTAATTCTGTGAAATGAATTTCCATAGCACACATTCACTATTTCTCAAAAAAAAACCAACAAAAAAGTTTATTAAAACATCTTTCAATATTTCTCATTATTCTGCAATCAAAAATGAGGCTAACAAACTGCTCTCTTGGAAAATAACTTCTATCAATCATTTCCTTTTTGTAAATACAAGTCAAAGAATTTGCGCCCTTTTTGGCAGAAGGGGAGGGACAAGGTTTAATTCTGTTCTCTCAAAACTTAACATATAGAAAAGAATATTAGATTCAGACTCTGATTTCACTAGGTTTTCCTTGTTTTGAAGCTTTTCTTGGAGCTCACCTTATTACCTGAAAGGAAAAGAAAACTCTCCACCTAGACAGACTATGGGACCATGAAGGCATCTTAATCATAATAAAGCACAAGTGTGTAATTTAGAAAGAGAATTTTGCATGGGCTGGCCTGACCACTGGGCTTAATAGCCAGAACACATCTCGGGGCTCAAGCTGCCTCATTGTGTGGCCTTGACCACATTATTCATCTCTTCAGTTTTCCCACTTGTAAAATTAGAATAATACGACTTCCAATGTTTCCCATCTCTGGCTTCTCAGGAGGGCTCGGAGGATTAATGACCCTACAGTGCTCTGAAAATGAATAAACACTAACTGCTAAGGCAGAGCTAATATGTTTCAGAGCATTAAAGCACTGAAATGCTAGAAATTCCAATTAAGCCACCTTGTGTGTCTAAATATGGGTGAAGTAAAATGCAGGGATTACTAAAATACCATCTTCTACCACTCATAATCAACAAAATACTATGGGCTGGCTTATAGTTCTGTTATTTAAATCTGATTTTTACCGCCCATTCTTAGTTTAAAGCTCAGTTACATTAAAATTAGCACCAGTAACAATTGCCACTGCTAATTTACAAAAACAGGCTGTCCAGGGCAAGGCCACTTAGAGTTTAAAGCAGTCAAAAAACATCACCATTACCTCTGGCCTCTTGTTTTGAGCCTTTGCAGCACATATGGGCATTCAATCAGAGCGCCAGCAATTCTGGCAGATGCTACACATGGTCCTTGGTGCTGTTCTTCAGAGATCCCCATGCTTTATTCAAGTAATGAAAAAGATTTTAAACCAACTAATTATCTCATTAGCAAAAAATAAGGGGGGCAGGGGGAAGCACTGGCAAAGTACACACTGCTGCAGAACAAGCTGCATCGCTCACAAAGTTGTGACAACGATCAAAATCAAAATAATTGTCCATATTTCTATGTCTGACTTAAAAAAAGAAAAAGAGAATTGTAAAATTGTTTGAGTCTGTAGAAATAGCTACCTTGAACAAAAAATCTGTGCACATTATACATTCATTTTCGCCACTCTCTCTAAATGCTGGGTAACACCTCGGTTCTTCCACCTCACAGCCGAACAAGAGATAAAATTCCTTCAATGTTCTAATGGTCAAATGATGCCAGGGCTGGTCCTTGAGTCACTGCCCAGGGGGTGCAGAGCCTTAGCTGGGATCCCCTGGTCTGACAGCAYGGATACCTCAGCAGTTGTGTGTGGAACCAGAGCCACTGCAGCAACACCAAGGTCAACAGTTRAATTCCCTGGGAAGTGACCTGTGGGATGAGCAAAACCTTGAGTGAGGAATCACAACAGGGAAGATCAGGGTCTTGCCATGGTTCAGCTACTGGAGATCCTTGCCAAGACCTTGTCACATATCCTACCATGAGGAAGGCATCTCTTGAACCTTTGTCCTTTCCTCTACACTTGCAGGGACAAACAATAAGTAACCGAAATATAACTGATGGTTATTGAAGTTTTGGTGATTCCAGATTGCTATCTTTTTTTACTTGAGACCTTCAAATAAATATTTTCAGTGTATTTATTGAGTAGTACAGACAAGTGCCATCACATTATGTCTCATGGTACATCAAAAGTTCTAAATAAATTGAGTTGCTTACTATCTCTTGCATCTTTTTCTCCTTAAAACAGGGAGAAAAACAGGTTTTTSTCTTGAATTTTCCAATTGACAAAGAAAATCACAGAGAAACAGACCAAAGTAAGTAACTGTCAAGGATGTGCCTTTTAGTGAATGGTGTGCCTGGAGTGTTTTTAAATGATCCAGAGGCACACGTGTCATACTAGAAAGCTTCCAGCTCAAAGTCTTCAGTGTGTAACTGATTTAGTCGTAATTTCTCGAACTGAGGTTCTGTGCTATGGGAACTATTAAAAACCAACAAAAACACTGCAGGAAAATGAAGGTKGGTAAAACCCAAAAGTAGCATTTTGAGCAGAAGGTTATTCTGCACCTGCACAGTTTTTAAAGTAYTTTTACTACAGGGCAGTGAAATGTGGTTTGATCTTCAATGCACGTCCATGTCCAACACATGGGGGCTCTCCATGCCTGATGGATTTCTGCTGGAATGGTTTCTCCCTACGTGCCATCTAATGATCCACAGCAGCACAMGAGGGAAGCCTAATGAAGCATATTCGGATGGAAAAGTAGCATGTGATTTATCACAAACATGCTGCAGTTTTATTCCAAAACTGTTTATGGTTCCAGTGTGTGAATGTGGGGAAGACAATCGACATGTTAARAAATACAACGTCCATCAGATGTCACTAAGCAATCAAAGCTCAAGGAAATCTACATCTGAGAAATCATCATGTTAACTGATGCCAAATGTTATCTTTTGGAGAGAATCTAAATGAGAAGGATTTCTAAACCTGAACCGTCAAAAGAAATACAATCGGAAAACARAAGTTTTTCCTCTACCAAGCAGAATTTTCAAATGTTCTCCAGGAGCTGGATCCTGCAAGCATCCACAATGCTGCTAAGCTCACAACAAGACTAATTACAGAAGTACACAAAAATAAGTGGGTTTAGCATTAGACCTACGTAAGAGATGTTCCAAAAAACCAGTGATATAAAATACAGGGCACTTTGAGAAATTATTTTTCTGTGTATTCAAAATATCAGTACTTTTCTTCAGCCAAAAAGAGCCTCCATAAAGAATTTGTAAATGTGATTAGATTGATTTGAATGCCTTCATTTTGCACTGTGAGTTGGTGYTGCCTTTCCCAAGGAGGTGCATTTGCTRTTGATGTCACTGATCTCCCTTGAGTGTTCTAGTCCTGTTTCAGCTGTACATACAATTAGAGTAGTTCACTAATGAGGTAACTTAAACATTGCAAGCATCCAAAGGCACTTTCACGCTCTTACTGTAACACTAAGTGCAAAAGTTTGAAACTTATTAAATGAAATTTTTTTTGCTACATTTTGTCAACAAAGTCATGCCTAAATTCATTCAGGAACAAGAAATCAAGCACCATCAATAGAGTAGCAGAGGAAYATGATTTTGATGCAACTCAACCAGTACTGATCTAATAAACGTTACTTCAAACATTGCTGCACAAAAAGTTTCTTCCATAAATGCTATGAAAAGTGCCATAAAAATAACCAGTCAYGCCTGTATTCAACCCCCTATAAAGAGCCCAAAATGGATATTCCCCAGGAGAGTGATGTTTTGCACAGCCACTGCTGCTAAGGAGGTCATGTTCAAAAAATAATTACTTATCCAAAGCCCTAAAACAAAGCAAAGTTCCTGAAGATGCATCAAATCAAGGAAAAAACCTGTATCTCATTTTCGTCAAGTGTAAGGAAAGCACCGAACACCATTTACCAGCAGCACTCACTTCAAGGCTGTTGACTCTTTTTTTGAGCTTCTTGCAAAGTTTAATGTGAAACATAAGGTAACGACACATCTACCGACATGAAGAAGAAACAGGTCTCTGAAAAGTCTCGAAGCAAAATAATTCCTTCTGTGCTTATACATATTCACAGCCCTGTTGAAATGCTAAAGAAGTCACAGGAATTTGCATTCCTAAGGCAGACAGCATTTCCAAAGGAACAAGGATTACTGGTTMAGGCTGCAACATGGACTTTAACATTTCACTGTATGTGCCCTGCAAAGGTAATCTGGATCTGCTTTTAGATGCTATCCCCAAACAAATTACAATTTTTTGTTTAGGAACTAGAAAACACAACTTTTTTTACTGCATTGTGAATCCAAAATGTCTTCCAGTTCTGCATTTACTTCACGGAGTATTACTGCAAATCATCTCAGTAAAACTGCAAAAGGTTAATTTGTCTACAGAGCCCCACGACCAGGAAAACAGAGATGTGACACAGATGTGACAGTGCTCCCCACACCAGTGCGAGAGAAAATGTCAAAACACAATGGAAAATACCTAGAAAAACCTGGAAGTGCAATTGCTTCCCCTTGGAGATCAAATTGTGCAAGGCAATCCCTTCAAACGATAAAGTACAGCCTCTGCCACAGAAMAGGGCCCCTGGATGCTGCTCCAGATAAAGGAAATACAAAACAYTTCCCAGTGCCAGGACCACAACTGGAGGTCACTGAGGGATCCAGCAGCCATCCTGTGAGGCACACACACCCAGAGGAGTCTGAATTTAGACCTCTCACTCTGCCTTTGCTTCCTAAGGAAAGCCCAGTGAGCACAACCCTCTGCGAGCCAGGTGTGAGTCTGACACGTGCCTGCACCTGCAGGCAGCAGTCTGAGAAGACAGAACGACAGATTTTAGAGATTTCTAGAAAATTTTTGGCCCAGAAAGTGGGCGAAGAAATATTCCTGTGCAAATCTTTAAGATGGATRGAGGTACAATTCTGTTGAGAAAATGGGTAACTGCGTACTTTTTTATTCTTACTTAATGACAAATCTTTATTTTGCAGCTGTATTTATTTTTACTCAACCTATTTCCATTTGCAGTTGCTTTCCAGATTGCAAAACATACCAATGAGGCTTTTGTCACCAGCTTTAGATGCATGGTATATACTTTCTACTAAAATGAATGCAAAGATTTAAATATCTTTATAAACACAGGATATAAAGCACGGTAGRGATTGCTACTTGAGACACTTTAAACATATTTTCACCACTTAATATCACACAATCGCACAAATGCCACCACCTTGTGCACTATCAGGTAGAAGGCAGAGGATGGGACCACCTCCAGCTCAGTTATTGGGGACTTTCCCTCCTTTAAAGTCCTGTTGGCACAGAGAATGTCACAGCTTGTGGATGCAGGCAGCCACTTGCTCCTGCTCATCTGTGGCACAACACAGTTGACTAATTAATTTTTTAAAGTATTCAAGATGTGACACATATATGGGATTGAATACAGATTAGCATTACAATAATCACAAAGCTTTTGTAGCCTCAAATTTGTYTTCTTTGCAGCAAAGTTTCCTTTARTGTGCAAATGAACGATGCCACTACGTATCTCGAAATAAACAGGCTCATTATGATCATGACTTGTCATATACAGAGGCATTCAGGGCTATATTAACAGCACACAGTGGGCTGGCAGATAAATAAAAGATCCATACCCAACTGCCTGCTRCCACATCCTGATCCATCCCATCAGYGGCATCCCGGAGTGGTGCTGGGAAAATCTCCCTCCCCTCGAAAGTTTCTGGATTGAAGTTGTTGTCATGAGTTGCAAGGGCTGTTTTGGCCTAGTTATAAATGCAGAATATGTTTGCCAAACTGAGTAAAAAGAGAGCAGGAGGGACGTGAAATTGTGTCAAACTTCAAACCCAGCGAAAGCTGAGGGAGAGGTTCAGAGGGGAGAGGGCCCAAGCAACAAAATGCAAAGGTCATGGGGAGAAAGGCAAGGGAGCTGGCTGGAGTGTTCAGAACTCTGAAAATAACTGTTAAGCAAACGGAAACATAATAATTACTTGATTTTTTTCTCCTCTTTTTAGAAATTTAATATTTTATTTTTCACAGTGCAGTTTTCGAGATGAACTAAATCAATKAGTCTGGAGTCACTTCATACATCACAAGCCCCACTTCACACACAGCAAAAGGACCAGCACGTCCTTCAGGAAGGAATTCTTTACTCAGACTGTGGGGAGGCCCTGGCACAGGYTGCCCAGAGAAGCTGTGGCTGYCCCATCCCTGGAAGTGTCCAAGGCCAGCTTGGATGGGGCTTGGAGCARCCTGGGATAGTGGAAGGTGTCCCTGCCCATGGCAGGGGGTTGGAATGGGATGATCTTTAAGGTCCAAAGTCCCTTCCAACTCAAACCATTCTGGGATTCTGTGATTCACATGTTGTGTGTTCCTGGTAGCTGTTGGTAAACAAGTACATTCCTAATAGGAGCCTCAGTGCCAGGGCAGTTAATTATAGGGTTTGCTTTATAGTGAGATGCAAAACAGTCCAGAAATAGATGGTCCTTTAGAAGGATTTAGGGAGACCAGTGTTAAGTTTGCCATCCATCAAGAAATGCACAGGGTATTTTATATCAACATCTACATATGATGTTTCCAAGAATAACGAGTGCACAATATTTTAAAAACAAATTTCACACGTTTTTCTGACAAAATGTTGTGGACTCGTGGTGTTAATTTTAGCAGTTTGAATTGGATTTGGTACGGTTGGAAATGCAAGGGGAAATCTGCAGTAATCAGGATGTGACACTCATTAACACTTTCACAAAATACCCACTGGATTTGCATAAACTCTGCAAAGATTCATTGGTGAATCTTTAATATGAGATTTCCCTTGGTTTTACTCCACATTCAGCTCCATTTGCCCTCCCTCTCTCCTCTCCCCTGCCAGCGAGAACTGCCGTAAACAGTTCATAACAAAGCATAATAAAATGTACTGAAAARCTAAAATATACTTGTAATTACCCAAAAGCTTATATAATTGCATATATAATTTCATAAACTGCAAACATTTTTCAAGAAATTATTCCGTAAGGGAGAAAAATACTAATTGGCTACAATGGCTTGATAGAGTGGCACTCCAAGTCACTTAATAAATGTGGAGATGCAGAGGCAAGTTCTTTAATGACCTGTGCATAAAACCCATCCATGGCCCAGCTTGCAGACAGAACAATGTTTGCATGCAAAATAGCATCAAMAGACTCCAGAAAATGGATAAACCACTAAGGCAGCAAAAGGTTTCTGGTTCTGACACAAAAATTTCAAGTAAATGCCACCACTAAGGGAGACATTTATTGCTATGCTCAAYATCATGCAATGTGGCAATAAATTTAAAAATAAATAAGTAAGTCTGGGTCATTTAAGTCTTCTTTGAGAAAGACAACCTTCTCCAGAGTCAGTATTTACCATGTGTTTTTAGCTGAACTATCCAGTACCTATTGGACTACACTGACTACATCAACGTGAGCTATTACAGAAGACGATCCAATATACAATGGGAAGTTCACAATGAAAAAAAAAGGTTATTTTCTCTTTCGAACTATTAAAAAAAAACCTTACCAGATTTAAAAATTCATATAGAAGCTCATTCTGCTGATAAAAATGATTTTTGGYTACCTTTGGGTTTAAAATAGAATTCTTCTATAAGAATGGTTACGAGTTCAGCATTAATAGCATAAATTTAAGTAAATTTAGCACAAGATTCAAAATAAATGTTTAAATACAATTCAATTCTTTTCCCTGTCCTAAATTCCTACAAACACACAGAAMTGACATTTAATTTCTGGTGTGCTATAACTCCAACCCAACCATTTCTGCACAGCCCAAGCTTTGAAATGATTTGAACTATGCCCATGTAACTGAGCGGCTGTACCAGACAATAGATTATTTCACTTGCTTGCATTTTGAGCAAATTTATTGACTGAGAGTCTTACTTCATTGCTCCTACTCAACAGATCATTATCTCTGATATCCCACGAGCACACAAAAGAATTTACTGAAGGAAAATACAACCCGAGTGTGAGGGGCAGGATACATTCCTGTATTTTATTTCYGGTTAAACTCTCAGGCTCAGATCACCTTTATGTCTTGTTCACTGCTGGGTAATGGAAGCAGGCTGGGGAGAAAAATGGATACAAGCGGTTTTATTTGTTTTGTGGATTCTTTTTAAAGATAAATTAGAACATCAGAATTCGGGGAATTTGTTTTTTCCTGCTGAACAGCTGTGAATTGTGCTGAGGTCACTTGAAGTGTAAATACTCCTAATTTTTGAAGCTTTCTCTCTGACCAATTTTCRTTTGGGTTTTCATTTTAAAAAAATAATCTCAAAGTGGAACAAATTTTTCTTGTTATGGTTTAGTGAGCAGAATTCTCCTTCCAACACTTTAATACTCCCAAAGCACAACTGATCACAATGCAACAGCAGATCTTGGTAAATAAAAACTCAGAAGTTTTTCTCTAACTCAGCCTTACCCATTTCCAAGCCTTCCCCATCACAAGATTATTTGCACCCACAAAACAAAGCACAAAACTTGTGAGATAATTTCAACAGTCACAACAGTAACAACATCCTCTCTGCCATTCCTCAAGGAATTCTTGTTGAATTCACCAGTGGAATGTCAGCCACAGCAAAGCACTCTGGCCTTCCCTGGTTCAAGACTGCAAAGGTTCCACCCAAAACCATAGAGCGAGAAAATGAATAAATCTAAAAAAAAATAAAGCAAAAAGGCTTTCAGAGTGTACTAATGACACATGAATTCCCTGACCCCGTGACYGCAGTGGTGGTTGTTACTGGACAACCACTGTGAAAACGAACTGTTAGAAAACAAGGAGTCTTTACTCTTATTTCACTAATTCAGATGGCACAATAATGACTCTTTTGAAGGTGATTTCTCAGAGCTCTCACTTGTCGTTCACTAGAGGCAAGGAAAACGAGTTCATCAGATATTTCACTTCTCATTTCTCTGTCTCAGGGGCAGGACTCTTAGATCAAAACACATCCAYGCCACATCGTCCCTTGCAAGAGAGTGATGTAAAGCTTATATGGACAGTCCCTTTCTGCCTTGCACCGGCTCAGGGATGGTAGGGTGAGAAATTACTTTCAAAATGGAAAACTGGGAAAAGGAAGAGGACACTGTGTATTCTGCTGCTTCATAACTCCCTGTGCCTGGTGTAGTGGACATTTTTGGTGAGTCAAGAGGACAGGSTGCACAGTAACTCAGGAATAAATAACTGCAGTATGGATCAAATATGTTTCTATCACTATAAGGTGATTTTTTTTTTATTTTTTTTTTTTGGCACTCATTCCTGGCTGTCTGCAGCAATTGCATCAAGACAGAACTTGGAAATCGGGTGCCAGAAATTTGGCCCCGAGGAACCTGTATCAGTATCAATTTTTAAAAAATGCAGGCAACACGGGAAAACGGGTCAAATATTTTGAAGGATGACAGACYCTCCTGGACACAAAGCTGGCACGTATGGGATGAGACAGGGCAGAGGCGTGCTGGCAGGTAGCTCAGCCAGCTGCCAGGGCCCCCTCAGGACTGATGCTCGGGGCACACAAAGGTGGGGCTGTGTGAGAGAGATGTAAACTCTGATTCCTCKGGTGCGGTTTTGGACATCAAGGCCACGAGCCCTTCTCCCCACTCTCGCTGTCACAAAATGAAAAGAACTCTTTATTTGTRCAGTGACAGTTCTTCAGCCTGATACTGGAGTCAAGACACAAGTGAGGAGGCAGGTATAGAGTGTTAACTTTATTTACAGAGCAAACACAGAGGTGGCCTGTGTCCAGCAGAGCCGTGTGCTCCRCCTCCCTCTGCCCAGCACGATCAGAACTGGCCACCCGAGAACAGCCAAGGCTGTGGAAATCCAGAGAACCAGGAGCAAGAGGTGGCTCTAAAGGAAACACAATATTCCCAATGAGGACACAGTGAATTCCACTTTCATCGTGATGTTATGCTCTTGTCCCTGCTCCAGACGCCAGCTTCCACCAAAAATGCTTTTCCAGAAAGATCAGACTTCTTTTTAAAGCCACACAAAAAGGCAGCACTACTATTTCATTCTAGTATCACTATTTTTCCCCTCCTAATTTTAGAATTATTGTTCCTACCAAATGCCACCATGTCCTAGTATGTTCTGAGGTTCATATAATTTCATGGCCTTTGCTCCCCCCTTCTCTTTAGGAAAACTCTCAATCCCATCATTCAGAAGATAAACTAAAAGGGTGTAAACCACTATTAAGTGTTAATTTTACTTGGAAAACAAAATGGCATTCACCCTCTGAACAATAGAGAARGAAAATAGTGAAAATTCAGGACACGAGTCAGGGCAACATATTGCACATTGACTTCAACTGAAAAAAAACTAATTTGTGGATATAAAATTTTGAATGAAAATTACAGTAATAATAAAACTGCAAGTCAGCTTTCTATTACATTGTAATAAAATATTACTCATAGCTTCAATGTCGTATCTCACTCTAGTGGAAAGTTCAAAAGAAAGAACAAAAAGATTTAGGAGGTTATTCTTTTTTATATAGATTTCTAATACATGTATTTTTATATTTCTAGACATAAAAATCACAGAAAGGTTCCCAAACGAATGTATTTGCTGAGACTTAGAATAAATACAGTGCACCATTATTCCATCAATGTGAGAGAGAGAGAACCCAAGAAAACAAATGATGCAAATTTGTCTGCTGCACTGAATAAACATTATATATACATATATTTGTACACACATATATTTAATATCCTCAAAAGACAAGCAAATGGAGCATAACTTGATTGTGATTATCTGGAATATAGAAAAGCAAGAGATGTGTTTGAATTGCAATGCYAGAAACAATGGTCAGTATATTTTGYGCAAAATTTGTTTAGATCAGTTGTTTAGAAAGAAGCTGAAGGCTCTGACTGCCACTGCTTTGACAATAAAGTGGCATCACCTTCTAATAAGATGGGAAGAGTAAGACTTAATTTACAAAAGATAAGAAAATCTCCTGTACTCTTGTGACTTGCCACACATCATTAAGCCTTTTTTGTATTATCCTAAGAACTGTGGGTTTTGGATGATTTCACTAATTGAACTTGAAGTCAGAGCAGGATGATTTTTGGAACACTACACCACTTAAAGATTCATCTGTTTTTATTAGCACCCAGAGCTAGAGAAGGGAGTGACCATCACATCACCTCTGCTCGGGCAGTTTTATTGTTCCATCCCAACTCTCACACGGTGCTTCAGCTGCTCCTCGTGATCAAAGGTCTTCCAAGTGTCACACCTACTCTGCAGACTGCTCAACATATCCCTTCCAAGGATTTTAGATGTCTGCTCCATCTGCATCCTTAAAATGTACCAATAATTCAAGAGAACATAATATTCCCTATTCATGTTTGTTTACACTTTTATAACTACCCATCACCCCAAGCAAATAAACTGTGCAAGCACTGTTTCCTAACCTGTGAAGTTATGGAAATTGTAGAATTAATGCTGTTATTATGAAAGCATGAAACAACAAATGTAAAATTAAAACTCATCACTACCTCGAAATCTGGCATGAAACCTGAAACTAAATTAAATCTTATCTAAATGCCAAAATCAAGAAGAAAAACACCACCAAAAGGAAAACTAGATTCTCTGTCCTATTTCCTATTCAATCTTTTTGCATATTTACGAACAGAAAGACAGAAAAAGTCATCTGAATAGTCATAACTGAATCACCTGGAACAGTCAGAGGCTGGCATGTGGGTGAAGGGAAACGTCTTTCCATCAAAGAGTCTAAACCTACTCCAAATCCAGACTTGGAGAGCTGTGAGAATGCAGCAAGATTTAATTCTCTTGATGTATCTTGTACCATAAACTGATCACGACCAATAAAATTGCACAAAACGGAATAATTTTTGCCAAGGAGATATGGAATCGCTTGCCTGGGCACAACTCACTAACAACTGAACTGCTCCCGTCCAGCTGCACACAGAGGCAGAAAGGCAGAAGGTTGCATTTCTGCAGCATCAGCTGCAAGCAGAATCCAGGAATTCTGTGAAAACATTCATTGGARCAAGAGGAAAAGTTTCCACAGCTTTTCAGTTGTTAACCTGACAACAGAAGTTCAATAAAGAATCAAACCAAATTATTTTTCTTGCAAAATGYGATAGGACTCATTTGGTTCAAATCTGCTGCTCCAATTATTTGGTCATTAGAAAAATGATTGACCATTCTAGGCACCTTGATACACAGTTCTTCTGGGCCCATATCAAAGAAGTTAATCTACTAAGTAGCACTACCAGAACACTGGAAATCAAGTTTTCCCAGGAAAGATTTTTTTTTTTTTTTTGCTAATCATCACATACAAATCTTCAAACAATAAGAAGCTCGAAAAATTTAATGCAGCTAGAAACTACTCAGCTAAGCAAAAATGGCAAGCCTTCAATCCAGAATGACTGTCAGGCTAAGGAAAGGAGAGAACAATGGGAATGACAGCCTCAGTCACAGCGTAAAGCACCACTGAACTATCTGAGAACTCTGCATGAGAYCACCAGAGATGCTTGTCGAGCTGGAAAGAAAAGAGTTAGAAAATAAATGCTTGCAATCTAAAGAACACGGAGTGGAGTACAGAGGTTTGAACAGACTAAAAGAAATAAGAATGGAGATACAAGGGCCAAATATAAACTCACTTACTAATCCAGAGAAGAGTAATAGCACCAGCAGTGCCATCCCAGGTCAGGAGCAGGCAACCACTGYTCCTTGCTGAGGAATCCCAGAAGATGAGGTGCTAACGTGTGTCTCAAACACCAACACCAAGGGTTGTTGGCARTAACAGACCAGGATTGTTGGTAATAACAAAACATGGACTTAGCAGACACCTCTCGTGGTCTGAGATGGGCTGTCAGAATGACAAAGTCCTCTTGAAGCCTGTACCATTGAAAATCGGAGCCTTTAAAAAAAGCTGCTCCGGAATGTGGGCTCTCCCTAAACACATCAGAAATGAAATAYGTGCGGTAAAACCTGTGAGCTGCTCCCTGCAAACACAGTCCTACACTCCAGCAGAGCCCTTCTGCGGGTGAAGGTCTTACTGCAGGTCTTGCAGTTAAGTGAAATATAAATTGGTAACTGTTGGTGATACTAATTTCTTAGACACTTATAACTAAATTATCCACTAGAGAGCACAGCAACATTTTCAAACACATTCTGCTTGTGCCTGCAAGTGCCAAGTGAGGTCCTTGTGGCACTCAAAGTCACTCTCTACACAAGGAATATGCTAAACAATCTGCCATGCACAGCAGAGATAAGGACTGGACTCAATACAACGCTTGAACGAGAAAAGGTCAACAGACCATGAACTTTTAATGAACAAATTTCAGCTGTTCCCAGCCTGGTGTGCAGCTCTTGGACATCACTGATGAAATAACTTTACACTTTTGTGTATAAATATATAACAACATACAACAAAAAGAGAAAATACATCCTTCCTTCCTACAGGAGAAAACCAGAGCAGCCCTGCTCATCAGCATTCTGGGCAAGAGCTGCTCTGCTTCCTCTTCTCCAATATATTCTGGTGATGTCATGACATTTTTACTTTCCATTAAAGAAAATCTTTCATCATTTACTATTTTCCATTTTAATGAGCATCCTGTAAAATTCACCTATCATTTAAAAACGTAAATAAAATGCTCTTCGGTTTTGCTGCATTTTACAGTTGCTCAGAACGAAAAGAGTATCATCCATATAATTTACTCTGGATTTTCTGCTTTAAAATATTGTTTAAAACTGCTCTATTCCCACAGGCCTTCATCAATACATTGACAAGGGTGTCCACAGCATGCACAAATCTGAATAGCACATCTCAGTGCCACAGGGAGACAAATTAACTCTACCAGAGATCTTTGCTAAATATGTTTTTCTTCCTTTTCCCATAAACCATTTGAGTCAATCATTGCTGTAGAAAGACTAATAGCATAGGRCACCTTGTATTCCCAGAAAAACACAGAACTTGGCATATCTAGTCAAATATGTTCAGAAGTGGATAGTTTTAGACATTGAAAAAAAAGTGAGTGGAGGTATTTAAGTCTGAAATAAGCCACGTGTAAGAGAATTCTTGTTCTAAACAGCATCAGTTACTGCTTTATAATCTGGGGAAGAGGGGTTTTATAGACATTTCTCATTTATCTTGGCATCCCCAYGAATATAAATGAAATTAGAAAGCTGACAACTACTACAGCATGAAAAGAGCAAGTGGTGGGAAAACATTTACTGTCCATGGGAATTGAAGGAGCACGTTCAGCTGTGAGGATGGCAAATCACTTGACAGCCATTGCTGCAAGCAAAGAGGAAAAAACAGCAAGGTGGAGAAAATCCAAGTCAGCAAAAGGAGATGAACACAAACCACAGCAAAGTTGCTTCATGAGCATAAAGGATTKCCATGCATTTCCACATCTCAAATTAACAGGGCACAGAAATATCATATAAACAGATTATTTAAGTGCTAAATGCAATGTATTCATAGACTCCTAGAATGGTTGGGCTGGAAAGGACCTTAAAGCTCATCTCATTCCACCCCTGCCATGGAYAGGGACACCTTCCACTATCCCAGGTTGCTCCAAGCCCCGTCCAACCTGGCCTTGGACACTTCCAGGGATGGGGCAGCCACAGCTTCTCTGGGCAACCTGTGCCAGGGCCTCACCACCCTCACAGGGAAGAATTTCTCCTCAATAYCTAATCTAATTCTCCTTCAGTTTAAGGCCATTCCCCTTTGTCCTATCAGTATGTGTCCTTGTGAAAGGTCCCTGTCCAAGCACTCGGTGCCATTTCCTTGGGGTCACTACAATCCAGTTTCCATTTCCTTAAATCCTATCAGTTTAAAATCACCATCACTGTAGTTTTTATATTAGGCATTGTTATATGCTTATACAGTTGGGGAAAAACAAAGAGACAAACAACAAAAAAATACCCACAAAAACCACACATAAAAATAGAAGGAAGAAATATGAACTATGAGGTTTTCTCGGTATAATCTACCACTATGGATAACTCCTGGCACAAGYGGGTTAACCAGCTTACCAAATCCTCCTCGACACTGAGAAATGYATTTTAATATTGATAGACCTGATTTCCTTTTTCTGCCTTTCAAATCACACTGACRGGGTCTGAGTCAGGGAGAGAGGGTGTAAGGGTGCTATCTAAAATGGCTTAATTGCTTAAGACCCTGCAAAATAAGGTTAGGAAGTAGCAGCAGCAGCCAGATCCTACCTGGAGAGCAGGTCTGTGATACAGAGCAKGTTTGTGGTGCAGAATCTGTGTCTGCTTCAGCCAAAAAAAGTTGAGCCTTGCACTGATTTCCAGCCCCCAGTAAAACAGTTATCAGCAGCACAAAGGGTCCAGGTCTTGGGAGCAAAGCTTCTTTAAAGGGGGGAAAGATTTCCAGGCTGGAGATGAAGTGCTGACCCGTGGTTATTAGAGCTGCAGCTCCTTCACCTGTATGGTTTTCGTAAGTGTTTTGGCTCTGCAAGAGTTGATGAGCAGTTTAACATCCTGCTGGGAAAATAATAGCTTCTATATCCACGTGTGGACCATTTCAATTCATCTAGGGAAGAAAAGTCTCTGTAGGTGCAAAGGCTCACACGAAATATATACTTTTAATAAAGCATTTAGAGGCAAAAAGAATGATGCTGACTTTCCATCTTGGTTAAAGACAGGCTCATGCTGGAAAAATTTGTTCATGTTGGGCAAATGCTGAAGTTGATGGGCCTAGGGCTTATGTKCAYAGTGTACTGGACATTTCTAAATGGATTCTAAGTGGATTTATCTTTTTTAAAAGGTATTTTGATTTTATTTAAATTACTGATTTTAAATTTGCCAGGAGYCACTCAAAATACTGTAATTTTTAAACAGCATTACCACAACAGAAATTAAAATAAATCTAGACTAAAGCAGGGATTTTATTATTCAGAAAAATTTTGCACCTCTGACTGGTTTGAGTCATACCAAAGCAAGACCTCACACAAGGATGAGAAAAGACTCAATTTGAGGAAAAGGCACAGTAAAGAGGCTCTATTAATTAAGCAAAGAAAAAGGCACATTGTTAATACCATGGAGARGTGGTATTTTGAACTCATCAGTGTGGGCTCAGGAAGGTCCCCACTGTGGGCTTTTTTTCCAGAAGATGGATAAAGAGATGGAAAAATCACTCTCATACTTCATGGCTTGCCAGGTGACTTCTGAACATTTAGGCAGGCAGTGCTGAAAGAGGCTACAGAGTCACATCTGTCCAAAAYGAAACACCTCAGATTCCACACCAGGGCCCGTGCATATTGTGGGGTTTGAGGTCACCCTACGGACCCCGGGGTTGGTTGGGCTCAGTGCTGGAGCTGAGCACACCACAGAGCTTTGGTTAGAACTAAACGTTTTACAGTGTTCTGAAGGAAAAAAAAACATAAAATGTGTTATTTAGCACCCATGTGCAGTGAGGATCAGTAGTAGAGTGGAGCCTATTTCTGACACAAAACCCAAACAGGTGACAGAGACCTGCTTTACAGAAAGGTCGTGACTGTGCCCCAGCAAAGCTCACTTGTCAAGGACAATAACACAAATCRGAGCACCACCAATGGGCTGTAAAATCACTGCAGCCCTGAAAGTCTGTGCTGAGAATCCCAACAGTGAGCGTTTATCAAACAAACTCCTGCATCTCAGAAAGACAACGAAGCTATCTGAACATAATCACATTCTTTTTAAGAAGAGCTCAGCTCATCAATACACAAAAATTTTGTGAGGAATTAATTTGATACGAGCCCCTTCACAAGCTCCAGATTATCCATCTTGGGTTTTTGGAATGGAAACAGGAGTCTCATTTCTCTGACGAATTGAGAGATAATTTTTATCTTCAGCTTTCCACTAATAYTACTTTTGTGTAAATTGAGAAAAGCATATGTACAGTATCATTTAGCAAAATTAACAGAATTATTTTTTCACTGATGACACCAAAATAAACTCAAAATATGCATAAGAATAAGGCTCTTTTTTATCTTCTGTCTAGACACCCAATAAAGTGGTTCTCTGCATATATTTCTTATAAAGCTTGACACAAAATTTAGGCAGCCCTAGATCTAACTATACTTCACAGTTGAAATGTTTTTAATTAAGGAGTTGTGAAGAACTGAAATGTATGGGCTTTAACCTCATACCAGCAATTTTCAAACCAACAAAATATATGGTGAAAGCAACAGGATAAGGCAGCCAGTCCATATACACAGCCATATAGTCCAAGACACATATTCTATTAATTATAACAGTAAGGCAATGTTTTGCAAAACAGARTTGAGAATGATACACTTGAAAGCTGGTATTTTACTACTGCTGCTTAAATTCTGGCCTAATGCAGTGTTTCAACGAGCAGCACAGAAATTTAACCTCGTCACAAATTGTCTCCTCCCTTCAAGCTGCTGAAAGGGGAGGTGGGAAAGGAAGGAGAGAGGAGGGGGGAAAAAAAAAAAAGGGAAAAAAATGAAGAGATATATACATCTTGTGGATAAAAGCACCTAATCCCAGTTTAGCTTCCATACAATAACTCTTCCCAAAGAGCAGCGTAAGGGGAGGCAATTTCACAGCGAGGTCTTGCGAGGTGAGGGAATATATGGATTCCATTAACTGCACGCTCGGCTGTGGAGTCCATTCATCTGCCCTGGGAAGCTGCTGTTTGGCAGGGGCCACGCTGGTGTTTGTTAAGCAAACAGGCCATGAGCTGAAGAGCATCCTGGGGAATGCTAACTGCCTAGGATTATTGGGAAACGCTGCTGATGCTCGTTGGGCCGGCTGGTGGTGTGCGCAAAGGCACCTGAAGTGAGCTTAGGCACGGGAAAATATCATTGCCAACGCTTTGGGCTGAAATTGTGTCATCAAATACCACGAGCAGGACCTGTGGCACGCTCATCACTCGAAGCCGTCGTTGTCAGATGTGGCATTTTCTTGGATGTGGTCCAGAACGGGGAGAAGAAAGAAGGCAGGGATGTCATGCACCTGCTGACTCAAATCCAGAGCCACAGGCATGTGTCACCCACGGCCCRGGGAGCTGTGAGGGAGCTGCTTTGCAGGTCACTGTGCCAGGGATGAGAAATGCCCYAGAGGCACGTGGCATCCGTGCTCCTGCTACCTATGGAACAGATCCCAAATTTAGGGAAAGCTTTGTGCTTGTGGGAAACGCTTTCCTTCTCTCCTCTGCTTTAAAAAACCCCAAAGGAACACTGGAAAATATTCTACCTCTGTCACTTTGCTCTTCTCACCTCACCTGGTTGTATTTGGCACCTTTTTTCCTTTACATTGAGTTGTACTCTCTCTAAGAGTTTCTCCACTTAACTTGTACTGCTAGTGCCTGCCAGACAGACATTCTAGAGAGAGACAAGAACTGAATATTGGACCTTTCCCTCGTTTGCCCAACTGCTTGTGAATGTGCCATGCTTCAGACCATCGAATCAAATGAGGAAAGACACATAAGTAATTTATATTACTAAAGTAACAGAATGTTGAGAGACAACAAAAAAAAAAATGACTGTGCATGTGTTCTGCAGGGCTGAGAATCTCTGTATCTTCTTCACAGTGCTTTGCAAGGGTGCAGCTCGTACTTGGGGATAACAAATGGGATATCAGCTCTAGAAGGGGTGGAAAAAACTTGGTCYCCAGCCATGAAAATACATCATTTTAAGGGCTTAATTTATGTCCTTTATTGGGTGATGTTAGTTCTGGGTGCTTTCCTGCAGCATATCAGGTCTCTACAAACCCCAGCATCACTGTGGCTAATCTGTAACAACATAACTATCTGCAGCTCATCCCATCCTCTGCACCAAGCCATGAAACTCAATTACCAAGTGAGAAAAAAGCTGAAAAGCCAAAACAATGATGTAGAGCAGGTGTCAGGGTGCCAGTGGAGCTGCCACAGTTAGTGCTGTGTGAAGCTGAGGCCCTTCAGGAATTCAGAACCTTCGGAGCAGCCCGTGCCCAGCCCACGCGGGACGGTGTCATTCACACAGAATTTATCAAGGTAAGAGGCCCCAGGTTCAACCTGTCTTTCCCCTGCCTCCTTATTTTACCTGAAATAACATTGTTGATGTAATGTAACTTTTACACATTGAGGTTCTTCACTTCTCAAAATAAGCATCCTTCTCTACCGTGCTTTAAAATGCCAGAACGCCAGAATTCATTACAGGACCAAACAAAGCCAACACAACACATGCACTTAATAGAGAAATAAACTGCAGAAAGAAACAGGTTGCAGTATTTAATGGCATGAATAATGAATTAAAAATTAAGTTTAAATTATGTTGAAGGTCATAGAAAGAGCCTCAAAGAAAGATAGTTAAACAGACATTAAAAGGAAGATTTAAATAGGTGATCTTTTAGTATTCTAGCAAAAACACTCTGTCTTTCACTCTTTATTTAAATTAAAATACCACTCAGTGACTGACCTTTTTAACATGGCCTAAGGGAGCAGGGTATGATCTTGTTAGAAAAGAAGTGATATTAAAAGAGCAATACTATTAAAAAGCAGAAGATGATGGAAGCCACAGATTAAAATTTGTTTGCTCAGGGAAGATTAACTTTTATGAAAAGTCCTTACTGCTACAAGCAGAGACAACTGCTGCTGTTATCATTCGGGTAACCAGTTTATGGACTGAGTTAATAAAGACTGTCACAGAGTCCCTAAAAACAAACCACAAAGCTAAATCACAGGTTTGCTGACATTTCAGCAACAGTGACCCTTCTTTTCAGCATCTCACTTGGAGGCCTGCTGTGCCACAGATGGCCTTTAACTCTCTTTTCCTGAACATTCCTTAAAGTGTGTCCTTCAGCTTCACAGCCTGACTTCCAGATCTTTATCAAGAGAGGTCACAGATCCTGCCAAAAAACAAAGTRGAGGGCAAGCCTTTGGCCTTGTGAGAAGCTCACGGAAAGGCAGCTGAGGCTGCAAGGCAGTGGTTACACCCCTGTGAGACCYGTGTTGTTATGAGGGAGCACAGATCCAGCTCTTGAACAATCCTCACCTGACTTTGGATCTCTGGGACTCCGAGGCACTCCCCAAAATCCCTGCTTCCCTTACTTTAAATGGAGTCTGTCTCTAGAGATGGAAAGACAGACTTGGAAATGACTAATGCCAATCCCCACCGAGTATTAAACAGCTCAGTCCAGTTACTGATTTATCCTTTCCAAGAACTTCCAGCAGAAGCTGGGTCCTTACAGCTCTGCACACCACAGAGCCCYGAGCAGGGTGTGCTGAACCTCCCTGCAACGTTTGGCACCAACAAGGAAAGGACTGAGCTGGTCCCACACTCCCCATCCCCACTCTCCATCCCCACGGCACAGGCATGGACCGCCTCGTAATTCAACACTGGCATTTGAAAGTTCCACACTTCGCCACGTGAAAACTGAGAAAAGTGGTCTTTTTTTTCCATGTGGATTTTAATGGATTAAAGCATCACTGTCATGACTTAGAGGAAATTCATATAAATTAAAACCAAAACCTTGGGGAGGTTGTGTCCTTGACTTCGCTGAACTTGTCTGGTGTATCAATCAGTACATTGCTGATTAAATATAAACCACTAGAAGAAGAAACCGCAGTCAATGAAGCAACCAAAACCTGATGTCACAAATTATGTGTTATTAACGAGAACRCTTCAAAATAAAGGTGCTCAGGAAACCACAGGCCACTGTCTTCCTACAAAAACAAAAAACAGATGAAAAATCCCCCATTCATACTGTTTTAATGTTTAATGTTTTCATGTTTTAAGGCATAGCCTTCTGAAATCACGTTTGTGTTCATTCATTTCAGCCTCCTCATGAGGTAAAAAACACAAAAGCTACCAGCCAGGCTAGGAAGTGTGTACCATTCCCTTGGCATACAGYAGATGCACTGTAAATATTTTCTTTAATTTGTGGCTGGAAAGGGATTAAAGCACAACAGTTCTGAGAACAAAAATTAAGTCAGTGCTGAGAGTTGGATGGATTTCTAAAAACAARTATTTTTATGAATTTATACACATTTTCTGAGGTAAATTGCTGGATTTTTTCCCCCTTCTTTACTGAAATTTCAGAAAAATTACTCCAGTGATGGGAAAYATACAAATACAACCTTTTCCTTTTCAGATCTCAATATAGTTCTTTAGAGCAATTAGTCTATTAAAACAAAAAAACCCCAAACAATAACAAAAACCCCAACCAAACAAAAAAGGTCAAACCATATGTACTTATCCATCCTTAAAGTAAATCAAGGCAGTTTGAACTATTCTAACTCTGYCTCCTTGCACAGAAACCCTGGGGGTTTTGCTATACAAAAGGGAGCTGACTTCTTTTCCTGTAACAAATTCTTTGATACTCACTAACACCAAAAACCTTCTGTCCTACATCCCTTTAAAATCTCTAAATGCAGCAGTAACTGTAACAAGAGAAAATCATCACAAAATGAGATAATCAAGTTCTGGGCTTGAAGATTCAGAAAACAGATACACGTGGGGGTTTTMTATCAGAATCTGTTTGTCTCAGCTTATGTTTAATCACTTTATTTTCAGAATACCATGGAATCCACCAAAATTATGTCTCCTTCAGTAATTTTATATAAGCGTTTTAAAAAAAGAGTCTCCAGGATTAGCTAAAGATATTCTGAAATCCATGGTGAGGTGGGACTTTCTWGATTTTGAGTCCAAAGTATGAAACATTGCTGGATTGCTAAAAAATTCTGTTTCTATTCACTCGCTCTTGTAGCTAAAACCAACTTTTTGAATTTTGAATTAAAATACTAATATTGTGTCTTTCTGATAAATAAGGCATGGAAAAGCCTTCACTGATGAGAAAGCCAAAGCTGTTCCCCAATTATCTGAACAGCACTTTCCTCTGAGTATGTTGGAGATGCTCCCAGAGATCTCAAAAATCAAATGTTGCACAAATCAATTGCAAAGAAGGAGGTGCAGGGGTGGGCAGGAAGGATCAGCATTGAGTACAAGTCAGTTTAATTTGCAGGTATCTGAGAGGACATTATAACAATGACATGAATAAGGATAACAAAATGTTAACGAAAAAGCACTGTCAGTAATGATACATTTAGATAAATGGCAAACGTACTGGCATGAACTCTATCATTACTGCTTCAATCACAGTCATACTTAAACTTTGGGGAGCTAATTTCATTTATAAATTCTGCTGCTGCACATCAATTATCAGCAGCATTACTAACAGGGAGGCACAGAGCTGCTGTGCCAGGGTGACTGATTGTCTGGCATTAGCTCTGATAAGAGAAGGGTTGCAAACCACTTTAAATGTCAAAAAACTGCAACAATAATGGGCATAAGCACCAGTTATGTTCCTCTAACTCCCCTGCCTTCCTGGAAATTCATTATTCTGTCTTTCCATTGCTACATCCTCTAACTTAAAAATATAAATGCCAAAGAGTGTTGATCTTCATTACAGAGAAGTTCCAGAGTCTTTACTGTGAGAGAATGATCTGATTCAAAACCAGAGTTAATTCCCTGAACAAAATATTTGCGGTTGGTCTATTTCAAGATCAGTAACCAAATTTTGATTTCGGGGAATTGCAATCAATCCTTTAAACACAGTGATTCAGCTTAGGAAAGAGAGAAAAACTCAACACCAGTCTTTCCACAGTGTGGCTGCAGCAAAGAGTGCAGAAGGTGAGGAAGACTCACCCAGGGCTGCAGGGAGCGTGGCTGGCGTTGCCACTCCATGAGAGGCAGGGATGCAGAGCTGCCTCCTGGACACGCAGCCTGAATGCCAACTGCCTGTGACATTGACTTCTTTCAAGCCTCTTGTAGTGCTGCCACTATCAGTGTTATATTTGTATAGCAGAATAACATGAAATATTGATTCTGGAGTGCTTATCAACTGGACCCGCTGAAAATAGTCTTCCTACAAAGTTCAGCACTATTTCTCATGCAGAACCGGTGCTGTGTATCTGTGCAGGGAGCTGCTTGTTCTCTCACGGCACTTCCAATTCTTTCCTTGAGACACAAGCAATAACTTTTCAAAATCTGGGAACAGTGGGGAAAGACACAAACTGTATTTTCTGAAATTGTACGAACTGCCCTTTATACTAATTTAAATGATTTGAACAGAATKACTTTAAAAAACAACATCTCTTCCATTCTGGCTTCAACCACTACTCCGAAATCCGTACCAGGGCTAGACAGTGCCCAGCAATTTCTAATYGCAAAATGAATCACTAAACACTCTTGGCACGTTTTCTGCATAAGATATTTTGGGCATTTTCTGTGTGACCACATGATAGGAACAGGAGTGGAGGCTGTTGCACATGGTTTGCCTCTGCATCCTGCTCCGGGCGTGGGACAGCTCCAGGAGCACAGGGCTCTGTGGGATGCACTGCAAAGCAGCTCCCAGGAGCAGAGCACTGGTGAAGAGCCACCACAGAGACCTGGGCACAGCCAGTGACAAATGTCAGACTAAAAGTGTCCACSTGTACAAACCCAACTGGTTGCAGGTGACTTCTGGGACACCCCTGTGGAGTTCTGCTACAATGTGCTGACTGCACGATGTGGGCTCAGCCACAGCTAAAATAAATCAGAATCAATGGGACATATTCCATGACACCAGGCAGAGACATCTTCTTCCCCTCTGCTTTTACTTCCATTTTTAATGTAGCCCAGCACTTCTATTCATCATTRACCAATTTAAAGCAGCTGATCATGCAGCCAGTGCTGTCCCAGCACTGGGGTTTGTGCAGTTCATAGCAGTCCTGAGGGGGGGTTACCTTGCACTTGGCTCTAGCCCTCATGATTCCAGAGCAGACAAACCAACAGATGTGGCACTTCTGAAAATTCAAAACTAAACTCGTTCACTGTTCTTTCAGCATACCAAAGATTCATTATATTGATGTACTTATAAAACCCACAGAATCAAGAATTAACTTGCAAACTTACCTTTCAAAAGATTAAAAATGCCCCACCTAATAAAATAGGGCTAAATAGAACTTGTGWGCTGCAGTTTCTTTCATTATAACTATTTCAATAARCCCTAAAAACCCTGCGAAGTCACTCAATAACAAAAGTTTTATTTCCAAAATGGCCGTTTTTTTCCCCTGAGATTTAATGTAATAATAATGCATTTATTTAACATTTTACACTGCAATGTCTCAGGAGGTAGATTCTATTAACTTGCTCAGAGGAGCCACACATCCCAAAGTAGATAAAGGCTTGTACTTCAAAGACCTGCAAAAACCTTTCAGATTCAGCTGGAAGATTCTACCACAGAAGTTTATCATGAGCTGAAAAACAGACTAAAAAATAGCATCCTGCAAAACCCAAAAAATAAATGAGAAAAAAATGTTTCAGTAGTTTTAGATATTTAGTTGTTCATGGACTTGCTTAAATACGAGCAGAATTTGTTTCATTGCAGTGACCATTTCTCTTTGATACTGAGAGAAGTTCAACTCACATCGATACAATTGGACATAATAATCCAGCGGATTATTACAGTTTTAGAGCTTGCTCTCCTAATGAAAATAAGCCTGCCACAAACAGAGATAATCAGATGTATGAAGAACTACTGTGGCTCTGATTAGCTGTGATCCATGAGTCATCTGTAAAAGCTGGAGTTTATACATTCTTTCCACCAAAAGACAGCACCAACCTCCCACGGAAAYCAGCCCCCTGAAAAGCCCCGCATTTCAACAGAGAGGCCCACGAGGAGGAAAAAACTGCAGCTCCAATAATTGAGCTCCGCACAACAGCTCGCTGATCACCGAGCAAGGAAGCCTGAATTCCTTCCAAACCTCAGCAGCAAAATGCAAACATTTCCCCCACGCWAAAAACATAAATAAATCAGTGTTAGTGCAACTGAGAGCAGGCAGCACTGCCCACTCCCTGCAGCCCCAGGCAGCCCTCCCTGCCCAGCAACGCAGAGTTTGGGACACAGATGCTTTGTTCTTGCTTTCCATCACACTATTTGACTATTCAGTTATTAGAAAATATTCATCTGCTCTGATTCTCAGCTCTGCACAGAGACCTGCCAGGGTATTACAGGAACTTCTAGCTGGGCTCAATGCTGTGTTTCTTCAGAGCAACAGGATTTTTTTTTTTTTTKTCGTGAGAGGATATTGATTATCTGTCAGGCACCATAGACAGATGGACAGTATAAATAGCAAGCATTTGTGTGATAACTGAAGATTTAGATTTTAATTCACTTTTGGGTGTTTTTTTTTTTTTTCCTAGCACCAGTTTTATAAAATCAACACCTTAGAGAGATGAGTAATGGCAGCGATTTCAGATTTACAGCTATAATATTCCTAACACTAGAGTGAAAATAGATGCTTTATTTCTTAGATTTTTCTCTTTAAAAATTGCTTTTGCATTCAGACAGGCTGGTATTTTGGATGGCTCTTTCCCTAGCAAGCAAAACTTCTGTCAAGGGGACTTAGTAGAAGTCCAGGTGGGAGGTGCAAAGTGCAATAATAACAAAAATAACTCAGCTTTGCCAGCAGGGYGTAAATCCAGCAATGCTTTGTGAAGGCTTTAAAAGAGGAAGAAATACACCTATTTCTGTTGCTTTTATCCTCCTACCCCTTTATTTTCAGTTAAGGACACCAAGACTGCAGAAGCCTTTTCCACGCAGGACCTGATGTGACCAACATTTCATGGGAGTGCCTTGATGTCCATAAACCCCAACCCTCACTGCTCAGTCACAGGGTGTGACACTGTGGAGTTCACAAACCTTTCAGCCCTGGCACCCATCAGGAGTAACTCTGAGCCCTGTGAAGACACAAAGAGTGCACCGGCACTGCCCCACCCCTCTGGCCAGCTCCTAATTACTGTAAGGAATTCCCTCTGGGCATTGGATCAAACAATCAGTGCTTTGTTTACATGTGCCTGCCTTCCAGCAATTAAACTTCAACAACATCTTGGCATAGCATTGAGCACCACAAATCTGCATCCAAAACTTAGCATTTAAAACATGTTACCTCCTTTCACACAGCAGGTGTTAGAAGTTTTAGTGTCAATAAGCTATTTGCCTGTATTTTCCCTCTCTGAAATAAAATATTGACAAGTCGTTAAAAAAATGCACGACAGCAAATATACACCAAATATCTTAAAGCAGGCCTAAAGCACTGTATTGCAGCTTGGAGCTGTTACCTGCAAGCTCCCTTTTCCCATTCCGTTTTTGCCTCTGCTTCCTAAGACCAGCACAGAGAGCTTCCCTCAGTGCTTGGTCATAACAGGCTTTCCCCCCTTCCCCAAGATCAGCACAGGTATCTAGGTCACCATCAGGGGATACACTGCTAATAAAAATAGYTCTCTCTTCCCCTTAGGATTTCTCTTTTTCTGAAATTCATCTGGGCTATGACCCTGGTTTGGCTTTAGCTACTGTGAGCCTGTTTCCCCCACTTCCATCCCTTCTACAAACACACCAAAATGACTAATGCAGTGTTTGCTACATGTTAAGGTGAAAAATCAGGTAAATGAAAAGGCAAAACATGACAAGGAGGGTCAAGAAGGCTAATTGTGGTAAATCTGGTGTCCTGGAGTGGCTCATGTCAACAGTGCAGGACCTAAAAATCCTCCTGGACTTCGGGAGATGCAGGGGATGCTCCTGGTGCTGCTCTGAACTGGCAGACCAGCATTGCCGTGCTTTGATCACTTGAGGACATGCAAACTCTCAAGATCCACACTGCTGAAGACAACTTCTGCAAACTAAGGCCATAACATGGACAAAAACCTTAAAAAGGGCCAGCACAAATAAAAGAGGAACTGGCTGACACTGATCATAACCTCCTATAGGAAATTTGTTCTCTGCATATKTGTCATTGAACACGTATCTTGATCAAGCTTACAATTAATTTTCAGTGTCAAAATTATTATAAAAATTGCATGACTACACTACRAAAGTTGCTTTGTGCTTAAGGAAAAAAAGGTCAACTAGAACGAGGAGAGAAAACCACTAGTGTGGTATTTCTGAATCCACAAATACTTATTTTTTCAATATGCAAACATTTAAACATAAGTGTCCAGCAAATTACATAAACACTTGAAAAATAAAGCCCTTCACAGATAGACTCAGGACATTTGTTGGCCTTGCATATGAATAAAGCAGAAATGGACTAAAAACAATAGGTGTTTCTACAACACGGAGAGGGAGAGGGAAGGAGAGCAAAATCTTAATCTCCTAAAAAATGTGATGATGGCTGCACTCAAATCTTAGTTTTTGAAGTAAGGAAATGCCAAGTATTTTCCAAACCTTAAAAGGTGTTTCATAAAAAGCCATTTCAGCACAAAAAGTTGGTTAACCTTGAACAGTTAGCTTAATGATCCAGCACACTCCAACCCCAGCATCAGTGAATAAACAGATTTTACCAGAGCAAAGCAAACCGAGGCAGGAGAGATGAGTGGCAATGAAAGAGGCTCCAGGACCACTTCAGTGAGCAGGGAAACAGCAATGAACTCCCTGMCTGGAGTGTGTAAGAATTCATTTCTCCAGACTCTCCATGCAGTCCAATGGCTTTTGGTTCAAATGCTAAGGTTTTCCTCCTTTCCAAGTTCCCTGTTCTCTGACAAACAGCGAGGATTCGGACTATTTGATACACTTGATATGTCACTGCTATTTTTTAAATGGCTTCGATACTGCTCAAGTCTTCAGTAATACTTTGTAACCYGTCTAAATCCAGAAAACAGACGGAGATGACGAGAATGAAAATGCAGCACGGTGCCCTTCAGATCCTCTGTCATTTGGAATCGAAAGGATGTAATTAATGCAAGGGCACCCAGGGAACACAAAATGCAGAATGTGCAGAACCTGAGGTGTGTTCTCTTCTATAACTGCTAATACAATAAAATATCTGACATTTCGCATCGATCCTYGCCATGATACTATAAAAATTATTTTAAACAATAAGTAAAATGAAAGCAGCCACCTGCATTCACTTAATACTAGAATTAAGTAAATATAAGCCTGCTATCACAGCGTGGCACAGACTTTCATGCCTGGCACCATGTTCTGCTCTGCCCCTGTGACTGAGCAGCCAGTACAAACTGGAAAATAATGTTTCCTAACGCTGCCTCACCTCGAGTCCTGGTGCAGTTTGGGGCACCACAGTAGAGAAAAGACATTAAGCCATTGGAGAGCTTCCAAAGGAGGCCACGAGGATGGTGAAGGGAYTGGAGAGGAAGTCATGAGGAGGAGCTGAGGGCACTTGGTTTTTTCAGCCTGGAGAAGAAACCTCATTGTGGTCTTCAACACCTTCACGAGGGGAAGCAGAGGGGCAGGCACTGATTTCTTCACTCTSGTGAYCAGGGACAGGACCCAGGGAACRRCTGGAGCTGAGTCAGGGGAGGTTTAGGCTGGATATCAGCAAAAGCTTCTTCCCCCAGAGGGTGGTGGGCACTGAACAGGCTCCCCARGGAATRGKCACRGCYCCAAGGCTGCCAGAGCTCCAGGAGCGTTTGGACAGCGCTCCCAGGACAGGGTGGGATTGCTGGGGTGTCTGTGCAGGGCCAGGAGCTGGACTGGATGATCCTCATGGGTCCCTCCCAACTCAGTGTGTGACTGCCAGGGCAGAACCCGTGGCTGCAGTGCCAGCCCAGCCGTGCCAAACCCCGAGCCAAGGGCGCCGGTGCCCCGACGCCGCTGCGAGYGCCCAGTCCGGCACTGACCACTCTTGGAGCAATCACGGGGAGACAGACAGGACAGCAGCTCTGGCAAAGGCAGCTCGGCTGCTGCGGCTGCAGCTCAGGGCGAGCAGCTGTGGCCCTGCTCTTCAGCTGTGGCCCTGGCAGGGACACCGTGGCTGGTGGCCACCAACACCGCAGACAGGGGCTGGCCAGGGCCAGAGCGTCTGACGGGAGTGGGGAAAGGCAAAATACAAACGACACACTCAGCAGCAAGTCAAGAGTAAGCTGCACTTGATTGAGCATCACACTGGTGTAAAACACCCCCTACCCAGGCAAGGCTGAGGCAATAAACCTGCTGCGAAGAGGAGGAAAACGTGAGGCTGGAGGAAAGCCTTCCCTCCTCCAAGACACAGCTGTCGGGACTGCCAGCCTGCTAATCCAGAGGCCAGCAAGGAATGATGGTCCTTGAGGAGCTCTTGGTACACAAGCAAACACTCCAGGTACAGTTAAAAAGTACATCAGAGCAGCACATGCATCTCAATAAGCCGAGCATTCGGGAAACAATCGTTCCCATCAGCTGACGCCGGAGCAGATGCTTCCCCACACCGAAATGGGGTGAGCGATGCATTGCTCTGGTATCTGTGGCCTAGCACTCCATTACTGCTTCTCCATAAAATTACATTTCTGATAAAAATTTATGTGTCAAACATTTTTTTGTGATTACAGACCARAAGTCAAAATTTGCATTTAAATAGATGTATTAAAAACTCGGCAGCACAGGTAGGAGAGGGAAATGCTGTTTTAAGGAAATTTAAATAGGGAGCATGAGCACAGAAGGGATTTTTCTTCTTAAATGATTTGAACAATTTTGGTTTTATTACTGTTCTTGGGCCCAATTCAAAGTCAAGATTGGAACCATAGTATCCTGTAGCCCTGGACTCATCTCAGACAGAGCTCGAGAAAATAAGTCTCTTTTCATCTTTCCACTGGGAATGACCCCATTTGTTGTAAATAAAGTATTTTTTTGTTCGCAGCCCAAGCCCACACTTTCCACCAGCTTGCAGCCCCAATCATATTATGCTCTTTTGCTCTCAAGTCCTTCACTCAGTTTTGTTTGCATCAGTCACCACAGGCTAAGCTTCAGCCTTTGTATTTCTCTCCCCAGACAGCACAGCCACTTTTGAGAGGGATTTCACGGAATAGTCTGAGTTGGAAGGGAYCCACAAGGATTTGTGAGTCCAACTCTTAAATTAATGGCTCATACACGGCTCAAACCCACGACMTTGGTGTTATTAGCACCAACTTAGTTASGGGGATTTTCCATGTGCAACCTAAAAACTCACAAGCAATTCTCCCATACAAATGCTTGCCATCAACTACCTCCTTGCACTTAAACATATTTTATTGTGCCCCTTTTTATTCTATAGAAGATTCCTATGCTGAAGAAATCCTTTTTCTGCTCTCTCTCTAGTATCTTTTCTTTCTTCTCATTACACACCCTCTATTTTCTGTATGTTTAACTTTAACCCTTGCCTCAAAACCTGATTTTATACTTCCAAAAGGCACCTAAATCTTGCCAGTGGAATGCCTGTGCCCTTTATAGTCCAGCTGGGACCAGGAACATATTTTCTCCATAGAAAAACTATATAAATCAATGCTGTGTGGTGCCTTTTATTTTTTACCTTTCTTGACAGGCTTTCCAGCCATGATAATGATACAACATGAACTACATCATTGTTAAATGGAAGGAGTTACATTTAACTGTTGTCAGTTCCAGCTCTGCCATGAGTCAATGTCTCCATAAACATGCTGGTTTTTTCCAAGAAGAAACTGCTACAGACTCAAATCGACTCTTGGAAACACAAATGTAAGCATAGCACAAAAACATTAGAACTAAATTACCATTTTAGGTGTGTGTTTGCTGTCTTCTCCAGACATTCTGTTCTTTCCTACAGAATTATTTCTTTAACACAGGAAAAAACGTGGGGTTATTGACTGGGAACACAAATTTCAAGTATAAACAGAGATTAATCACGGGTGGATTTCCTGAAAAATTCATAGCAAAATTTTCTTCTTCCCAGGTAAGCCCTAAGTTTCTTCAAGAAACATTTTCCCAGGCATTTATAAATATAGTCAAGAGCACAAACAACATGACACAAGCAAGTCCACTTTCCTATGCTGACTCATTCTGGCATTCCAGACAACAGCTCTTACTTGCAGCAAAGTTTTCCAGTTCTCCCTCCATAGTGCAGAGCTGTTCCCAGCCCATTCCCAGTGCTCTAAAGCAGAATCTGTGTCCCAGACACCAGGAACATCAGTGCCACTCATGAAATCATAGCAGYGCTTCACTGCCAGGGGTAGCTTTTAGACAACCTACAGAAATCCTRAAGGTGGAGGATTAAATTCCCTATAGAAACATTTCCTCCAGCTGCCTGTCACAGCCAGGATATTCCTCATTTTCATCAAGCATATTTCGGGAACACCTTTACCTGCATTTTTATATGTGCATACAACAGGGGCATTTTATAGAATACTGCAAAGTCTTTCAATTGTATTTTTACAATATAACACTCAAGGCGTTGGCAGGGTGATTTTTTAAGGGAACAGMTGTTAGCAGACACTCACAGACCTGCTGTCTGCTCTCCTTTCCCTTAAAGCCACCAAGCAGCAGCAGTGGGACAAGAGTGGCAGATGTAAAATCCAGAGRTAAAATCCCAGCTCAGGTCCAGCCCAGGCTCAGCAGGGCTGATGTGCAGGACRCCAGAGCTGGGTGGAACTGCTTCCTATCCCACTTTGCTCCATTTTTTCCCAGGGTTTTGCCTGCTTTTGTGTCAGCTGTTGCACACACACAGCAGTGCTTTCATTTCATTGTCCATTAAAAACCTCATTTTGTGCGATTTCTCCACAAAGATATCGAAATATCTAACTTCTCTCAATGTTAATGGGATTGAGACACTACAATAAAATCACAGATCTCAGCTGTAATTTTAATATATCTAAATGAAAACTTGGATTTTTATTTTACCCTCACAGGATATAGTTAATTTAGAAGTCATTTAGAGTTTGGGAGTTTCTAATGGACATAAATTTACAAAGTCCCCAGAAAATTTAATCTCTCTTCAGTGAGCCTTGCAAAGATTTTTTGAAGTTTCCRTTTTCCTGACCAGCTAAAATACACTGTTCTACTTTATTTTAATACTCTTTCCAAAAGAATTGATTTTGTGCGTGGATGTAACTTTGAAAATACATTAATAAAATATAACTATCCTTGTTCAAGAAAAACAGAAAGAAGTTTTTCATTTGTATCATCCATTTATTTGTCCTGCCGTTCAACTGTGTGTGATTCTTTACTTACTTTCTTGCCKATCCTGCATGTTTTCTTTTGCAATACAGAAAATATTTAGTAACAGATGGGGTTTGGACTATGCTRCCATTTACACATTAGCATAGGGCATTGGAAAAGAGTCTGTCACTCATTCTGTACCTTAAATTCCTTGTGTACAGAGTAATAAATTGTAGTTATAGTGGTGTTATCCACAGCAGCACAACTGGCTGTGTGATGGTGCCAGAACAAACTGCACCTCAGCTGCCACCTCAGGCCACTGGACATTCCCACCCAGGGCAGGCAGCACAGCCAGGACACTGGTGAGTGCATTGACAGCCTCTATCCCACTGCAGTTTGGACTGGAAAATCATTATCTGGCCCTGGAAGTAGAGTATTCCTAAGCTATCCAAAGGATTCTAGTGCCTATGGCAGAGTTCACTGGCACACACACACCCACAGCCTCAGAGCCCTCCCTGTGTCTGCACCAGGAGTGCTCTGACGGAAAAACCTTCTCCTTCTGTCCCCACTGACCTTACTATAACGTGGGTTGTTTTTCTTGAAAAAGACTGAATTCCATATAAAACGTGCACTTTGCTCTTTCTCCCTTTGCTGTTTAAGGAATTTTTCTGGGCAGGGCATTTGGGGGCAGCCCAGCCTGAGCTCGTCCCCAGGACCAGCTCGGGGAGTGTCAGACCTGCTGAAGCTCCTGCCTCCCACCAGCCCTTCCCGAGCCTGTGGCTGACACAGGAAACCACAGTGGGACAGGGAATGGTGGCAGAGACTGCTCCAAGCAGAGGGACAGGGCCAGGACAACGCAGTATTCCTGTCCTTCCTGCTGAAAGGCACAGGGAAATACACGGAGAACCAGACGGGTTGGGATCAGCTCCAGAAATGATGTTAAGAATGTAACAGCCTCAGGATCTCCTTAGTGGACAGGTTTCTTCTTCCCAGTTTCTTCCTCTCCTTCCCTCTGTAAATACCACAGCAAGAAGTGTTCAGCCGAGAATGCGAGCCAAGCCCCCTCCAGGACGGACCAAGGTTCAGACCTGGAATGTTTCACACGAACTGTGCTGTAATAATTCCTTTTCACAGAGCATCTGCAGACTGATCTGGCCTACAAAAACCCTGTGCTGGTGCCCTGAACAAATAATGAGGTTTCCCCCCGGTATCACAGCGCCTGAACAACGAAAGATTTTCTTCCTCCTTCTTCCCTCCCCAGCTCTCCTCAGGTCCCCTCCTCTGGAGAACAGGGCATTAGCATTCACTGACTGTGTCTGCGAACAGGTTTAATCTCCCAGCAATTACCAATGGCAGAGTTTCATTATAGGTACAGGATGATAAATATTGAAGAGGTCTCGCAGCTCTTTGGATCGGTTTTAATCCAGGCACACGCGATGGGAGCGAGGACAGCCCAGTGCCTCCTGCCTGCATCCCTGCAAGGGCAGCTCCAGAGGGACAGGCAGGCAGGCAGACAGACAGACTACACGTGCTCTGGAACTGCTGCTGTGGACTCAGAGTCACGAGCTCCTTGCTCCTGCCAGAACTTCTGATCAAACTGAGGGTGCACTAGTACAGGTTATGTCCCAAATTCACGCTGCCAGATGCTTTGAAAGGCATGAAATGGAAGCCCTGCTTAAGCACTGAATGAACTAAAGCACGAGCATAATTTGGACGGAAAAAAGACTGTACATCTGCACCTGAAGTTTTCTTATAGCTGCAAACGCTACTGGCTCAAGGAAAAACACCAAGTTCCAGTCACCATCCTTACAGGGAAAAACTGCTGAAGACCAGTGCTGAAACTGCAAGAGAGGACACCCAGATGAGACTTCACAGAAATACACTGCTGCCTCTCACTTGCACGAAAATCTGATGCCAAGTGGTTCACATCTCTGAAGTATTTACAGTCAGTTTTAATTATCTGTTTCACAACTGGGTTTATTTCAGCACGTGCTTTAAATCTGGGGATGTCCCAGTCATCATTTGTTCTGTCTCAAAACTTTTACCACCCTGTAAAATCACAATAAAAAGGCACAGGCCCTCCTTGTGGCTGGTGCAAGTGGTGTGACACTACACGAGACATCCTTGCCAACACAAACTAATTTCCCAGGGCCTGGAGAGGACAACTGAGCTATTACATGCATATTCTGAAATAAGAGCAGGCAGCACACTCCTAAAATGTTTCTGAGCACACCACCTCTACCAATCCCTGTGCAAACAAGGATTTTCCGTGCTGGGCACAAGGGCTCCTCCCTGCTGGGTGACCTGGCAACCCAGACACAACTTTCTCCAGCAATGAGAGCACAAAAACCAGATTCCTCTGCTCTTGGTTGGAATTCACTACTTCTGGTGACCAGGAGTAACATTCAGCATGACAAATAATTTAATGAACTACTAATTCAGAGTTGACCTTCACTGCAAGTGCTGTTTAATTACCCCGTGTTTCTGAAGTCAGGCAGAAGAATGTTAAACCATTTCYGAACAGGTGCAGGAGGCACATGTTAATTTTAATAGCAAAGGTCATTACATGCGTATTTCTGCACTTTTTCCTGGCATCTCTCCTGTCAGAGGATTACTTATGTATGTCTGGGAAGACWAGGAGGAAAAAAACTACTTCGTGTTCTTTTGACTTAGCAAAGTCTGGCCTCCCTATATCTCCTTTTTCCCTTTTTACTTTTAAATAATAAGTCTAAACCCAGTGATGAACGAGGAAATACATGATCTTGCAAGCTGAAGTGGTAAGATTAGATTAGTGCCTACATAGCTAAAAAATACTTGTAGTATATGTTTTCATACTAATATGTAAAAAAACTTCAAAGCAGAATTAAGGCATTTTTTCATATAAACCTGAAAAAAGACACACTGAGCAGGAAACAGAACTTGGCAAATTAACCCATGCTTGACAGTCAGAATTGTAAAAACTATGTCTGAAAGCGAGATCAATTTCTACTTTAATCTGTGGACATGAGATATGAACCAATAACTTTGCAGAGAAATAAAGATTTCTTGCCCTGTCCAGATTTATCTTATCAGGCTCCAGAAGTGGGCTTCATGTTAGAGACTACTCTTTTTTTAATCTTAGTGCCTGAGGAAGTGTGAAAACAGCCTCAAGAAAAAGTCAGCTCTAACAATATTGGGCTTATTCTCTGCCTCTCTGTTTCATCCTTCAGGCTTTGATGCCTTTCTCACAAGAAATATTAAAAGTTGCCAACCCCAGTGAGAACACGAAGAATGTACCAGAAACAGCTCCTTACCACAACGTTTTCCTAAGGTACCAAATTACACCTCTTTTTTCAAATTACACTTCAGTTGTGTAGGGCAATGGGAGGGGGGCAGCACATTTTCAAGCTTAATAAAAATGCTGCAACTGCACAACTGATTTTACGGTGAAGAAATGTATTAGAGGATTTATTCACAAGGTCAGTGAGGTTGGTAGTGGCAGTGGATGGGCTTGTTAGGGTGTGGTGAGGTTGGCTTTGTTAATTTTGGTTTTTTAGGGTTTTTTAAACCAGAAATTAGCTAGGAAATGCCAACACATTATGGAGCATCCCTAAAGAACAGACTGAGCACCACTATAGCTGCTGAGGGCTCCAAGAAYTAAAGAAATTGGAGGGCTTTCTCCCTCTTTTTCTGTCCAAAATAATACACACCAACTTTTAATACCTGCAACCTTCATCCAGCGCAGCAGTTCTCCAGGGAATGCTAAAATAACTCCCCTGTCCCTCAGCTTTTCACACTGGACTCTGGTACCACAAATCCCATCCTCAGCGACAGGGCAGTGCTTCAATAAGAGTAAGGTGCTAGGTTTTTACACAAGGGAACAAAAAATCACTAAAAAGAAGTAAAGAGTATCAGAGTGCTCCTAGAGGATATCAACTAGATAAAGTGTGTTCAACTTGTTGAAAATCACTTTGTATTCTTTAACTGGCTGTCCCTCCCACACTGAGCAAAGCCAGCCAGCTGCCAGGCTGGAGGGAAATTTCATGCCTTGTTGTCACAGAAAGGCTTCTGGCACCAGCACAAACACTGGTGCCAGAGAAACCACTTGTCTCATGGAGTCTCTCAAGGAAAGCTTYCCCTGCCATTGGTCTGGGCATGAGAATCCTTCTGGCACTCTGCTCTCGAAACTTTGGCCATGGTGCACTGGCTGCAGGAAATACATTGTTGACTTTAAAAGCAAACTTCAGTTGATATCAGCATTGCCAATCAATCTCCTAGTCCCTGACTGGCCGTGTAAAATCAAGATTTCAAGGTCACCTCTGTTGGTGGCAGCTTTGTTTGGGTTTTTTTTAAGCAGAAAAGGCTCTAGGAGTGGGAAGGAGGATGCACCAGCTCTTTCCTGACTTTCCCAATGCTCTGCTGAGATGCCAAGACTRTGTTTGGATGGAGAGAGTTACCCAGGCAGCAGGGCTGCCCTCGCCAGTGCTCTCCTCAGCACTGGTTTTGCATTCCTAAATGGTCACAGTGGTCCCACAGTTGCACAAGGGGCAAGCTGATGCAAACTAAACTAACTATACAAAACCAAATGAATTTCCAGTCAGAGGAGCTGCCTGATCCAGCCAACAGTGAAAACAATATTATTTTTATATTCATATGTAGTCCAGTATTTTATTATTAAAGTGTTATTTAAGCTCCAGTAGAAAACACTGGGAGATTCTGGATGCTTTAGATGGGCAGGCTCCACAGTGAAGGATGTTTTTGTTGAAGCTGTGATATTACTGCTCTGAAACAACTAATGGCTCAATAATTTCAAAGATCCTTTGGAGGGTTTTTTTTGATGTGCAGGCATTCAGCTATTAGCAAGGACAACATTTTGATTCAAGTCACCCTTAGGTCGTGGAAATTAATATACACATTCTGTTCTACAATACTAAAATTGCCCAAAAAACCCTCATATTTCAATAAATCGGATTACTATAAATCATGTTTTTTACTGACACAAACATGAGATAATGGGAAAAATAATTGACCACACTCTCTCCTAAGCAGGCCCAGATTATTAGTGGTTATGTTAAATATAGAAATTCACATCCAAGCCATTAATGCATGCTTAAAATGCATCAATAATTCAGCAATTTTTAAGTTCAACCTGGGAAATCACCTTTTACAGATAATTTATAGCACAGCACTGTCGGACCGTAAGCCATCAAGTGCGAAAAAGACAGAAATATGGCCAACCCTGCCTTTTGTGCACTTCAGCAGAAGCCAGTGTGTTCCAGACCCCACACTCAGAGCTCCGAGGGGCTCCCGCAGCAGAGCAGCCTCTCTTTGCAGAGCTCTGACCTCCCGTTCCGAGCGTGCGATGCCRCAGCAGCGCTGGGGAGAAACTGGTGAAATCAGCAGTATGGAAATGCCACACTCTGGCACAAAAACCGTCCATACCTCGACTCGAGGAGCAGGCAGAGTTCTGYGGTACTCGAATTTCCCCGGCAAGTCTGTGCCTGTGTGACAAAGGGAAAAATGAGGAGGCGAAGCACTCGCTGTGTCTCACACGTAGAGGCACTAATAGCTCACTCCCACCATGGGGCCCGGGCTCCTGGAGTTTTATCATTAAAGATTTTGGTCAGTCAACTGTGGTGGTAATTATCACATAAATTAACTGAGAGACAGGAAGAACCTAAGACAAAAAAAAAAAAAAAAAAAATCTCATCTCCAGCGACAAAGTACAGGACTTCATTTTCCAGTAAGATTTTCAAACCTAACACCAATGATGAAGCAAGGTTTTTTTCTGGAATATTGCTTAGGTTACAGAAAGAAAGTCTATTAGTCAGTGCATTTACCCCCTGGTGCCCAGCTTTTATCTGCTGACCTGTCACAGTAAAACAATTCTGAAGATGTATTTTCAGATACAGGTGATTAGCACAGCAAGGGAAGCAGCAGAGTGAAAATTCTCTTTCAGAGAAGTGTTGCTTGCGAGAAGTGTAGGCAGAAAGAAGGAAAAGCAAAGAACTAATCAGCTTGGCTACACCAGGCTACAGTGCTCAAATTTTATCTGGGTTGTGGGTTTTTTTGTTGGGGTTTTTTTGTTGTTGTTTTTAGATAAGGGCATTTTGCTCTAAGGTAGTTCATATCCTGCTCAGTTCTGCATGGGAATGTTATCTTTTCAATGCACTCAGCTGACAATGCAAATTTCCTACAGAATCTCAAACCTTGTCTTTAGACAAGTGTTTAAATAAGGGCACCTTGAGATTTCACTGCTCCATTCCATCGCTCCAAGATAGGTCCACATTTTATTTTTGCTGTCCTTGATAGAGTGGGGCTATTTTTTTTTAAGATCTCCAACAGTGAAGCCCTCTCCCTGGCACTAAATAATGTTTGCTATTAGGAGCTTTGCTGTGCATTTGTTGTCTGTTCTAGGATGTTTTCTGCTCATTTAAATTCAAAGTTCATCCTTCACACAAGGAAAAGACAAAACTTCCCAACTGTTGTGGCACAGATGTTTTCTACCCTTTAAAACTTTTGGGAGCTTTAAATGCTGTGAGATCACACTGGGCAGTTGCTGATAGAAATGAAGGGTCACGACCCTTAGCTAATTTAATTACGTCAATCACTACTCGCTGTAAAATAATATCCTCTCCTTTCCTTGTCTCTTCTTGCATCTCTGCTGAAGCGTTTAACGATCCTGCAGGAAGAGGCTGAAGACCTGAACAAGTTCCACGAATGCAGCACATGAACCTGTAACACTGTCCGTGTCCATTGTCTGCACATCAGCTGCTCCAGCTCCCTGCCCAAGCAGGGACACCCAGAGCTGCCCAGGACAGTGTCCAGCCAGCTTGTGCACAGCTCCGAGCTGGGAGACCCCAGAAGCTCCCCAGGCAGCCAGCCCTCAGTGCCCAGTGAGCCTTGCACAGGGAGACGTTTCCTGATGGCCAGAGCGTGCCAGTTTGTGCCCTGCCTGCCCAGTGCCTCTTGTTCTGTCCCCAGACTCTGCTGACAGCTCCTGGCACCCTGTCCCCACGTTGCCCCTGAGCCTTCTCCTCTCCAGGTTAAGTAGTCCCACATCTGCCCTCAATTGAGGATCCCCTCAATCTGCCAGCAACACTCCTCAAGCAGCCCAGGACACCATCGAGCTTCTTTGCCACAAAGGCACATTGCTGGCTCCTTTTACATTCCAATATACAGTTTTTCTTTTACTCTGTCAGTGATGTCATTGATCTTCTTCACTACCTTTGTGGTCCCTCCTTAACTCCACCATTCTCAGCTGCATTTTCTTATTATTCCACACTGTGAGGGTGGTGAGGCCCTGGCACAGGTTGCCCAGAGAAGCTGTGGCTGCCCCATCCCTGGWAGTGTCCAAGGCCAGGTTGGACAGGGCTTGGAGCAACCTGGGATAGTGGAAGGTGTGGGTTTAGTAGGGGAGTGGGAGCTCGATGACCTTCAAGCCTCTTCCAACCCAAACCATTCTATGATGCTATAATTTCTTCAAATCACGATTTTAGTAACGTGATCAGAGTTTAAATTTAAAGCCTATTCTTCCTTAAAAACACCTGTGAATAACTGCTTGCTCAATGCCCTCACTGAAGCACTGGACAGTCAGAGAGGGAGGTCTATCACCCTGCAGCTGGGAGATTTGGGGTCTGTGGTGGGCCCCCCTTTCTATTTTTACGTGCAAACCCACGTACCGCTGCTGAACCACAGGCCTTTGAGGGTTCATGAAAAAACCCACAAAACATAGGTCTGGAASTTATAGATTAAAATAATTTATCACTGGTGCTACATCATCACAGAATGCTGATACTTTGAGAGGTCATGTTACAGAATTCTGCATAACAAGAATAAAACTGACTGTTAACACACCACTGCTAATTCTGCTGTTCCTCTTCCATGCAATGGCGCTCTTAAATGTTTTCCAAATGACGAGAAACAACAAATGCATTTTTCTTTTTGGTTTTGCTTGCTTCATGCCCCCAGSACCACAAAGATATTCATTGACAAACAGACTGGATGAGCAAGAGAGATTGGCCGTGATGCCAAATAAACTCCTGACATTTGGGAAAACCTGGCAGGAAAAACACCACACGAAACTCCACGCATAAACCAGACCTCCAAAACTTTTAAAGGCAGCAGCAGCCAATGAGTTGAGGTTGGGGAAGTAATCCAAGCTGTAATCTAAATTCCGATTATCAATTTTCCTAAAGTTGCTTTCTGTTCTGCCAGTCTCCTGTCCTAACAGCCAGACTGGGAGGTGGGAGAAGTCAGTGGGAGATATTTTTCTCTTCCACACACAGTAACAATGACTTGTGAACAACGTGCAGATATTACAATGCTTGTTTCACAGGCTGCTGCAGTGATTAYGTGTCATTAACTACACAAAGAAAAATCTCAAATTAAAAAAAAAGAAAGGAAGAGCCTGGAAAGAAAAATTCTGTCTCAAGTCATATTTCAGTTCTTGCAAGCTTAGTCCACTGCCTTTGCAGATGAGTTTGTTCAGGCTCCCTTTGCAGCCCCTCTGCATGTGCAACATCCCCAACAGAACCAGACACACCAGGACCAAGGACACYCAAGAAAATGATATCACAGAAAGTAATGAAAACCCCAGGGAAAATCAGTGTTCCTCTATCCATATGAAGGCTCTTCCTGGAATGTGTTTCCTGACATCCCACACCCGCCCCGTGCAGGGGAAGTGTGAGCGACCCCCAAAAGACTGAATTTTCATACTGTGCATCTGCAACAATAACCCCCAAAAACCAGGATTTACTGAGGACTTGCATAAACCTTGATGTGCTGCCTATTTATGCCCTACCAGCTCCCATCCTTATGGCTACAAAAAAATATATTTTTTGTACTATAGGACAGGGGAATCACTTGAAATACGAAAATGTGTTTTAAAGGCTCATTGTGCACAGGGCATCTGCACACTGAGAATCTCGAGTAGCACTTTAGAGAGAGTTCCCAGACAGTTGAGATACTTTACCCTGGAGTACTTCTACCATTGGTTTGATATATTTGTTTATGCATTTTATAAAAACTCTTAGTTCAATAAATGCTGCAAGATCAAAAAGCACGCTTTTGAATTATGCAAAATTCTATTATACATATTGTAAATAAACTCTATGAAACATTAATCAACTTCAAAATGGTTTCATAAGAACTCTGTGCAGTGTTTTCTCTTTGGTGTATTTTGAGCATTATGATTCTGTCACATTCACCAGGATAGAGGTTAAACTTTTCCAGAAAGAAAACTGCTTTTGAGCATCAAGACACACGCAACTGAAATACCATTTAATTCACCTTTTATGTCCAAGTATGAGCAACATAAAGTCATTGAAATGAGAAATGAAGTACCAATCACCACATCTACCTCAACATGTTTAACACCATCCAATTGTTAACACTAGACTTGAGAAAGTCCTGAAGTTATTAGCATTTTAATTCTTCCCTGATGTCCTTACCACAGAAACTCAGGCACCCGTGGCTCTCTCTTGGCTGGTGCAGGGAGGGATGGAGGGAGGACAGGGCTTGGTGAGTGCTGCAGGTGCTGAACCAGAGCTGAAGCACCAGAAAAGGGAGAACTGATGAAAAGGTTTCACACACCTCAAGGGAGAGGCTATTTGGGGCAATCAAGAAATTTTAAGTACAAAGGAGAGGCTCAAAATTGCCTGGATCTAAGGGGGTTTTGGGTTTGATGTGAGGAAAATGGTAACATCAGCACCAGAGCCACACGTGACCCCCAGTGAATCCTGGTTTGCAATCCACACCTTTTGGAAGGGACTGTTCCTAAAGGTCTGGGGATGTGTTCATTTCTTTGTAGCTGTTCTGCTTTTCCACCAACTAAATACTGAGATGATTTATCAAATTGTACAGTAGATTAAAGGCATTTAACTGAAACAAGAATATGAAAAGATAATGGATTCACAAACATACCCTATGGAACAATTCAGATAAGGAAGTCCTGAATGACTTTCTATTTACCATATCTGTTTAAATCTATTGCCCTTCTAAGAAGAATACATTTAAACAAAAACAACAAACAGACAAACGAAAAACCAACAAAAACACACAAAAAACCAACAAAATCACACAAAAAAACCCCAGAAACCAAGCCAAAACCAACAAGAATAATCTGGGGGTCAGATTTGCCAGAGTATTCTCAAGTGTCTCTAACAACTTTACAACTCTGTAAGAGACTCTTTCAATTAGAATAAATTAAGATAATTAAAAGAGGTACAAGAAGGATTGAAACTAGATACCATAAATAAAACTACAAGCAAATGATCCAAGTCTACAGAAGTGGTAAACGAAATACTYAGAAGCAGCAGAATAAGGCCAATGCTGTTAACATATGATTAATTTGCTCCACGATAATATACACACAATAAGAATTTTGTTGTATGGCATTTGATAGTATTGCATGTATTAGAACTGAAATTACTGACAATAGCGTTTTACCCTAATAATAAATTCACCAAATACAAAATATTAGAATGCTATTTGCATTATGAAAGCTTGAATTAATTTTACTGAGAAAATTTTACTAAGAAAGGTATACAATACCATTTTAGTGAAATTTCAGTGTTCTCTCCTGGCTCGACAATAGATCATTTTCCCACATTAAAAACTAACAAAAACTGTAGCCTGTGAGCAGCTGTTAACAACTAAAGGTGAGAGCATGTGCTTTTCTGCTTGAAACATACTTAGCACTTTTCATATGAAAATGTCAAAATGGACTTTCTAAATGAATTTCAGAAAGAGTGGAAAAATCAATTTTAAAAATCCTTAGATAATAAACCTAACAAGCAGCATGGAAAAGCAAATGTATTCATACCACGTAAGTCTTGTGCTGCAAATATAATAGATGAAGAAGTCTCATGGGTTACAAACACTCACAGAAGGTGATTCTGAACTGAGAATTAACACAAGGGTTATGCCATTTAAAAGAAACCTTCAGTCAAACTGCAGCAAGTTGTGTTTCTGTTTGGGTTCCGGGGCTGGGGTTTTTGTCTGTTTTTGAACACTCAGTGTGAAAGACTCCCCTTTACCTCTTGCTCAGAGGATCTTCCAGTTCGCAATCACTTAAAATAGAGCTGGGATAAAACTGCATAAAATCTTGCAGATGTTGAAAGTCACACCGCCCGTGATAAAATAGAAAAGTGACTTTATTAGCAAACTACCAAGTCAGAGATACTAGAAGAAAATTTAATCCTAAAATTTTCTCTTCTGTGGTATCATACAGGGTTCCTGCTATCAGAAAGAACTGTCAGTTTTACACTGATACCACAATAAACCTCCAGTAACAACTCCAAGCCAACACACAAAACAACTTCTTTTTCCTTATTTTAAGAGCTAATGGGGAAAAAATGATGCATGAAGACAGATTCCTGAGTACAACTATGAGGGGATGCCTGTGACCCTTATTTTCTTCTGACGGGCACACTTGGTTTCAAAACCATCTAACCCCAGTAAAACATTTTAAATATAACTTCTACATTATTATATTTTCTATATTTGTGCAAGTATTTTGGTTATTAAAAGGAAATTATTTTAATCAAGGGATTAATGAGAAAACTTGACATTCAACTTAGATGATATTCAACCACATTTGACAAGTTCTTTCAGGAAGTTCATTTAGTATCCTTCTCTTTTTTTTTTTTTTCCCCCCAAACTCATAACAGGGAGAGTTATTTTACCTTCTGGCCCCAAGTTTCCCACCGAAGTGCAGCACAGCAGCCAAACCCCTGGGAGCTGGTGCTGCTGAGCCCCAGCCAGCCCAGCCTGGGTGATTTCAGCACTCCCAGAYGCAGCAGTGAGCACTGCAAAGCTGCTCTGCCCCAGCTGCAGGGCAGGCTCAGAGTTCACTCACACAGATGTTCTGCAGAGTTAACAGAAAGAAATAAAATCCAATCAACAATATCACCACTATCTACTCGGGGAGCAGCGCTCTGCCCTCCAATGTTCTTGGAACAGGAACAGTGAGAAATGGCATCCTGGGTGTTTTTCTTCTAGCAAGTCCCTGCATTTCTCCAATTTCCCTTCCTGCTCCCGTGAGGAGCTATCCCACCTCGCTTATTTGGCTAGCTGCTTGCTGACTGCAGCTTATTTGCACTTAAAATAGTCATTATGTTTCATCATATCTCAATAATTAGGCTAATGACAGCAGGTTTATTTCTGTTGATTCAATAATGCATCACAGATAATATCACCATTCCAAAGCCTGCTCATTCAGGAATCATTAATAAGGCCTTCCACCAACTCACAAAGTTCGCTGGCACGCTGCACTCAGCTATAATAATGATGGTGCAGTTAGCTTTGTGTCATTTGTTCCTGGATTCTCATGTAAATGGATTTTTCATCCAGTTTTTCTCCATTATATAAACACCCCGAATTTACTCCAAAAATGAATGAAAAACTACCTTCTGTGTGTTAAATTGAATTTAGGAATGATGAAATAAAGCAGCAAAATCAATACTGTGGCCTGTACCATATTATCATATTAATGATATTTATTATTGATTATATTATTGTATTAATTATATCCACCAAACAGTGTCAGCCTGCTCCATGTCACAACTGCTCTGGGCAGCAGAAGAGAGAAAGGGTTGATTTGGGCTGGAGATTAAAAAGATAATCCCATCCCCACACAGATATCAAACCGATACTTCCTCATCTTTGGCCAAGCAAACACTCAAATTATAAGATCATTAAAAAACACATTCAAATAACTGGAAGAGTTGTCTGACTATAASGAATTTTAATGTTTTTAACGCTCTTGGACGTGTAATTGAAGTTATGAAACTCTCCTCAGAGGCTGCAGGAACACAGGACCAGATCTGCAAAACGTAACAGGTTTGCTATTGGGGCACACGAACTGCCAGCAACAACAACAAACACACTTGGGTTGAAAACTTTTCCTTTCCCATAGCACAGCCTGGGAAAGCAGCTGTCTCACAACATCGTTAGGAGCTGCTTATTATAAAATATGTATTTTTTTTCTAATATTAACCCAAAGAGAAGGATTGTGTAGTTAAGCATCAAACCTCAGTGAAACTGCATCCCACACTACAGTACCCTAAGATGAGTACCCTTAAAGCCAAGGCACTGATTTTCTCCCTAAACATGTTAATAAAACATCTTGGGATCTGAAATAATGTGATCAGATTCAGTTCAATAGAAAATGGCTTTCAAGAAAAGCTACTGCTTCTTTAAAAGATTTAAATAGTATTCTTTCATCATAATTCAACAAATACATTTTAAAAGCCACTGAATATCATAAATGCTGATTCCTGTCTTTAAATTTCCCATTACCTATTTATAGATATGCAATTTCTGTTCACAAAAATAACATAACCAACAGCCACACACCAGATTCATTAATACATTTCTAATGCCATACATCAGAAGGGCTGTTTTAACTGGATTGCATCAGTTAAAGTAATATACTCTGCCTGACAACAATCATCTTTAGCTGTTTATGAAAGAATATAAGCACCAGTCTTGCCCCCAGTAATTTGTAAAGAGGGACATCCTGCATTTTGTTGTGTAAGAAATACTGTACATTAATTTACACAATTATTCTTAACATGCTTATATTTTTTGCATCTAAAATATCCAGTGGGAAAGCTATTGAATAACAGCATATAGCATGAAAAGAGACATTCTTTCCATGAGTCATTGAGTCCATAATCCTTGCTTTATGAGTCATRTCATTATAATATCAATATTCAAATCAATATCAAGAATAATTTCAATCTATCCCTTTTCTCCCATTTCACTCATCTGTCAATCCTTTCCCCAGGGAAAGAGCTGCAGCCTGTATTTAATATCTTCCCTGCTCAGCAGCTCTTCCACACCTCTGATCATTAATTTCACCTCCCCCGGCCCACACCTTTGAGAGACACAGGTAACCAAAACTTGTGTACAGCCAGCACTTGTAAAACCAATTCCCACCCCAGCAGAGACAGGGCTGTGTTTTCTGTGTTGAATTTCTTCTCTCTAAGTYGCTAAATATTCAATTTGCTTTTTCTGACAGCTGTCAAGCACTGAACTAATGCTTCTGAGAACTCCATCTGATGTCTCGAAAAAAACACTTCTGAGCAGTAATAGTCATGCACGCCCTCATCAAGGAAAGATTTCCATCTATTATGAAATTCTGAAAGTGAATTTTATTCTGGCACTTAATCCTTTCAGCTTTCTGCACTTTCCCAGGCAGTCTTAGTTCTGCCTGCTTGGAACAATCCTGGCTCAACAGAAATGTGTGTCATTATTTTGTCCCTTTTACAAACTGAACAGTACAGGTTCCCATGGACTTCCATCTACCAATCYCCTTCACTGTAAAAATTCACCATTTGTTCCTTCCAGTGAAATTCTAGTGGATCTGCCTTCGCTACACTTCAGCCTCCTGCTTCACTGGATGTGCACTTAAAATCTCCCCATCTCTTATCTCTCTGTGCTGAGATGCAGATCCTRAATTCTCATCTCCCCTACCAAGGTGTGTCTAAGGTTCCTGCTCTCTTTTCCCCTCCTTGTCTCTGCAGTGAATCCCACTCCTSTTTCCTCACTGTAACCTGTATTTGCTATCTGCACTCCATGTTCTTTTATCAACAACTGCTGTACCTGCCACTGACAAGGAACTGAGAGACCTCGATGCAATTCCCTGTGATTTCTCTTGGATAATTGTGTCACCACCGAGTGGTTTTTGCCTTCCAGCTCAACCTGTTTCCAGGTGTTCCACTGACAATGCAGTTCAAGCAGCCAACCCAGCCCCATAAGGAATGGAAACTCATAAGGATGGTTTGTATGAGAACGTTCCCAGCTTTCCTGGAAGGAATTGGGCTTATTTACAAGTTSGAATATTTTCAGGTTGCCTTTCCATACTTTTTAGGACTTTTATTCCCTGCATCCTACACTAGAAGCAATAAGAGCATTCTGTTTGTTTTTTCCCCCCTCTTCCTTCGACATCAAGCCCAGAGAGCACATAAGGAAGGGACAATATCYCCACCTGGAATGCAGCATGAATCCATGCAAGACTTCATTCCCAGACCTGAGGGAAGCAGGAGAAACATCCCACGAGGAGGAGGAGTGGGATGGAACAGAAAGAAGAGGGAGGGGAGTGTGCCTGAAATCTCCCGAGGGTGGAGACAAAACAGTACTTGTGATAATTTCCACACTYTGAACAATTAAAAAGGTCTCCCAGGAAACCATGGAGGCAGTGTTTGGATACCAGGGAGGAGCATTAGTTAGGGGGCTGTTTACAAGGATCTTCATTTGGGACCAGTGTTCTCAAGGAAATCACTTACTGTCATCTGGAGACAGAGCCACAGTCAATTTAAATATGGGCCATTTTCTTTAAGAATATAAATCACGAAAAAGTTATCTCCTATTACATCCAAGTGTCTTTTAGGGAAAACTAGACGACGATACAAATATCCCTAAACCTACAGAGAATCATTCTATTTCATTTAACTGCACATCAGTTGGTACAAAATATTTTTAGCATTTCAACAAGTGAACTTTAGAGCAGCTTCGAAAGTACTCTCTGAAGAATGTTATTGCTCTCTCCCTCCGGTGCACAATAAAGCTCAAGAAAAACCCAACTCTCATGTTATTCATCAAGTTATGCAAATGCAGGTTTCCTATGGCAGTTAAACATCAAGTCTAAAAGAATATTTTTTTATCCACAATTTATTAAACACAGAGTATGCTGTTCTGAGCATACCTGTAGGTTGTAAATCTATATCCTCCTGAACACGTTCCTTAAATTAACATTCCTGAGTCAGTAATAAGAACTTGTACTGAACTGCCATAAAATCACTTGTGTAGTATCTGCTTTCATTTGTTTTAGGGGTTTCATTGTTTTATTAGCTCTCATCATAGTTATTTCCAGGTGAGTACTGTTTGAAGCCACATGATTCATGTATTCAGAATTTCTGCCTTGAATGACAAAGCCACCTCTGTGAAACTGATTCTGCCCTGATCCATTCAGCTCCTATCATCAGAATATTCCCACTGTTTCAGTGTAGAACTGATCCTCACTGGAAGTGTCATCAGAGCACACTGAGAAGCAGGGACCAGCGATAGAGATGGGACTTCATCACTTCATGTCACTTCATCATTTCCCTTCTACCTTCACATTGAATCCTGAGCAGATCTGGCTATTTGCATGTGATTTTTGCATAATTCTATTTCCCATTTTTGCTGTTAGGTTTCGTCCATGGCGATCCTGCCTCCTGTTGTGCTCGTAGTGACCAAGGTGCAAAAAAGCTTCTCGGACAAAACAAGGCCTATTGCCTGCAGGAAAAGACTTGGAACCAGAAAATACAAACATTTGGAAACCATAACTCATGCTGAAATTTTCTTTTGGGTTTCAAGGAATCAGAGTGGCAAAGCAATTGGTTTGTACTTCAATATCCTAACCTGGCTTACACAAAAGACAGAAAACCATCTTAAATTATTTTGTCTCTGCAACTTCTATTACACGTGGGCTGTGCAGATCTAAAAATCAATAGCACACAACATCTTGGTCTTGATAAAAATATAATTTGTGAAGGATTTCAGATCAATTTTTTTCTCAGTGTAAGCCCAATATATATATATTTATTTTTATAACTGTGTCATTTAGCTGTGCAAAGTATCCTTCAAGATAAGGAAAAAACCCACCACAAAAACAAACCCTCAAACAAACAAAACCACCACCCCTCCAGTGTTTCTCTTCTCTTTTCTAGATGTGCTCATAAAACTGTTCCTCTGGGGTGCAGATGAAGGAAGCAAGAACTTCACAGCAGAAAGAAGCAGGAATTTTATAGGGCATTGGGTCTGGCAGGGATAGAGTTAATTTTGTTCATAGCAGCCCGTGYGGGGCTGTGTTTTGGATTTGTGACCAAGCCAGTGTTGGTAACAGTGCAATTGCTGTTGTCAGGCCATTGCTGAGCACTGTGTGCACAGCATCAACGTTGCCTTTCTTAATTTTTTTTCTCTTCCTCTTTTTCCTCGCTCTCCCTCCTCAGCCAGTGGGCTGGGGGTGCACAAGAATTTAGGAGGGGACACACCGACAAGAACCCTGTCCTTTGACCAATCTTTGCCCTCATTAGTGTGCAGTGGTTTTTGGTAGGTCACAGACAAATCTCTCTCATTAATCCATTAACAAATGTAACAAATGTATTTCAACACTGTAAAAGATAAAGGGTAACTACTTGGTGAGAAATCCCAAATTGCTAAACCCCAGTGGTAAGTTCTAGAACACTCCCATGGTGTTTGTGAGCTTCTAGAAAGGTCCCCAGCCACAAGCGGTTCTGAGAGGTACAGCTCAGTTTCTGAAGGTATTCAACAGTCCTGGAGGAAAAGCAAATGTTGCCAAATACAAACCTACTCTCGTCAAACTCATGTTGTTTCACCTATTTAAATTTYTTACACAATGTAGAATGAGGATAAACTTTCCATTTTATATCAACAGATCTGTTCTCATTTCCCAGAGTTCTCCCTCCTCACTGGAGATGCATTTTCGAACTGCCACCTCATATTCAAAATTTAAAGACCTATCAGTTGTGTGATTTCTAACACATCTTCCAGGAGCAGTAAAAATTCCCACAAAGGATGTTGTTTATTGGTTGTGCACGTGCTACACAGGAATTACACTACAGCACAGACTTGKCAGCTCAGTAACTAACCTCCAATGCAACAGGGGGACAAAAACGAAAATAAATTTTCCCCACCTCTAAACAATTATAACAACCCAATACTCCTGTTCATGGCTATGAACAGTAGCAGTAAAGGTACTCCTCACTGAAACAATACCAGGCTATCACACCTCTGCCCAGGGGTGCTCAGCAGGATCTCAGATCCCACACAAGGCACCAAAAGCCATAGACAGTGGCATTAGATGGACTGTGAATGCACTGGGACAGCAATTCCCCACTGAACACAGGCCTGAGGTGCCACACTTTTACACCCCCCGAAACTCAGAAGAGCCTTGCCAGAGTTAACATTGGCTGTACTGAGCTGCCCAAGTGCTTCCCGTGGCTCTACCTGCACTTTGCATAATTAGCATTATCAGAAAAAGTTTCAGAAGTCTGTAAGCTCCTCAAAGAAAAGAGGATCCARTGTATGTCTTCATTAAAGGATGGTGACACCCTTGACATGACCCAGATCATCACAAGGACTGTCATATTTCAATTAGCTCTGCTCTATGCTGATAGGACTTTGCATATCATACACTTTACATACACATTTAATAATTGCACGATTTTCTCAAGGAAAAATTTCAAATTTTTATGAGACAGGAGAGAGCATGAAATTCTAAGTCCTTTTTCACTGTTAAATGAAAAAATCATTAACAATGAAAGGTATTGGATTAGAGAGAGAGCGGGAGGAAAAATGGCCCAGAAACATGGGCAATGATTTGGGATTTGAGAAATGAATTCAAATCCTTGCTCTGCTATAGTCCTTCTCCTGGCACATTGCTCAGGCTGCTCAATTTTCTGGCTTCTCCTTCTGTAATAAAGAGATAATAGCACATACTAATCTCACAGGAATATTGGGACTTGATATCTCTTAAATGCCGTGGCACTGTGGAAATGAACTTGATCAAAAACCTCTTAATGCCGCAATCTGGAGAATATCCAGAGTGCAAACAATCGCCAATGGAAGTATTTTAAGTGTTTACATGCATGGGGAGATTTTCACACTGCCTGAAAAAGAAAATGTCTGCACTGTAATGTTCATGAAGGAAACATCTCAGTGGTGTCAGAAAACTGGCTGCTGTGTACAACAAATTCACAGGCTAAGGCCAGCCTACATTTAACCCCCAAGGCTTTTACTTGGTAAACTCAAAACACCACTCAGAAAGATGGAGAATTTAGAAAGTTCACAGAGGAATCCATCAGAAAGAAATAGGGACTGCATTCTTAAAAGAGAGGAAGGAGAAAAGAAGAAATTGTTAAGATATTTATTTACACGTGCATTTGTATATAGCCAAGGGAAAAATCACAATGCCAATTTTAGTTACAGAGTTAAAATTTGAAATAATCTACAGTGGTATTTCCAAAAAAGACTTGTGTGAGGAATCTGCCTCTTGTTTTCAAGATGTCCCATCTGATTTCAGCGAGCCTTATGCTCCTGAATTTGCTTTGAGTCACTTTAGCTGCCCAAATAACTACAGACATAATTATCTGCAGCGGTGATTAAGCACGAGCTAAACAAGGACAGTGTCTGCCTTTATTTCTGTAGGAAGATCATGATTTCAGTGAAACGGGCAGCAGAACCACCTGTAAATCCAAAGCAGACCACTGATATGCTGGTTTGTAGCCCTTTTACCATTTAGGCAATCACGAATTATAGCAGTGGTTTAACAGTGACTCATGTAAACCTGCTACCACCTAACTGCYCTTTTTGTCCCAGATCATTAGTGACTTCACTCATATCAACTTGACATTAATGACAGCCAGAAAAAAAACCACATCATTTTCTTCCCCTGTGGGAAATGAAACCTTGGAACGTGCAGGCTTAAAAAAATAACCCCAAACCCACCAAATTAAACAAAGGCAGCATATTCAGAGCCCTGCACAGGAAAGCACGTACCTAAAGAAACATATCTAACTAATGGAAAAGCAATATTTCAAATCAACCACCTAACACTGAATTACCTTGCACCAGCACTAGGGAAAAAATAATCAAACACAGGTCAGGCTCAGCTACCTTAGTTAAGCTTTTTCTGAAGCAAAAACATCCATGAGAATATTCTCCTGCTCATCATTAGGAGTGGGTAAATGCCTCGCTGCTCCTGGTCCTTAATGAATTCCTACAATAACTGTTGAAGATATTTGAAGATATTGCAAAACAACAATGAATAATATGACAGTGGAGCAGATACTAACAACTAAACAGTTCCCCTTCCCAGCTCAGATGAAGTAATGGAGCAGAACTTACTGCATCATTTACGTTATCTAACTACCATTCTTCATCCCTTTTTTATTGTAATTTGCACATATCAGTAATTCAAAGTGCTGCAATTTAAAAAATATTCAACTCTCTAGACTAATACTATCATTCAGACTGCATCAGAATAGAGAGAGATGAATAAATAAGAATACCATCATTAAAATCTTTCTTCTACATTTATTAGAATAAAGTTATAATATTGGCTCATTTCTAAGAGAATTGTGGTATTTTATAATAGCTCCCTTTCACAATTATGGTTTTTTCATGCCTCTCAGGTAGAAATCCTTAGATCATACTAAACTCCTCAGACTCCTCCATGTTGCTTCGGAAAATAGATTTATTGTATTAACAATTTTAAAAGATGTGTTTAATGAGGGAGAAAAAGGACTCATAATCCCCCATAACATTTTCAATGCAATAACAGCTATTTTTCTGTTATTTGGTTCCGCATGTTTACAATGCCAAGGAAAGCACAGCTCGCTTTAAAATTAGAGAAAAGGGGGTTTAAATGCCTTTCTTTCCATGGCTTTATAGGACCTTACAGTACAKGATAACCTTTGTGCAAGACTGACAGACTGCAGGAGGAGTGAAGGTAAGGCTGTTTTGAGAGCAACAGGCTTTTGGCATAAATACATTTACATCCAGCAGGGTTTAAAACATGGATAGTCATGGCAGACCCTCCAAAGGATGAAGCTCAAATTGACACAGAGCAGCACCACTGGCTCATCCTTTCCCTACTACTTTAAAATCTTCTAGCCAAGGAAATGTATTACAAATAAAACAAGACCATTTAACTATGTAACTATGTAAACTATGCACAACCTGAAGAGTAAGAAAAACTGAYAGAATAGTTCTTCTCTCTCCAAAAGCAATTGTATAAACTTTCYGCAAAACACAGAAACCTTTCTGATTTTTGTCTCTTTCCAGAGAACTCCAGTGGAAAACCAAAGAGAAATGTCTTGTTTGCCAAAGGATTGCAGCTTTAGGCACGGCAGTTGTGTAGGGGAGGGCAAAGCACAGTAATTCATCTTTCAAAACAAGCTCCGCTCAGAGAAATCCAACACAGCCCAAGTGTCCAGCCTTGGGAGCTGAGAACCCTTCAGTGACCTCCATCTCCCCACCAGATCACTGCCATCACACACGAGACCAATCCCAACTCTTGCATTTTGGTTTTAGCTGGGACACAACAGCCAGAGCAGGGAGATCCTGGCCCGTGCTGCTGCCTGGCACTGCCCTCTGCAGTATTCCCACCTCAGGGAATTCCCCTTTGTCACAATGGAACAGGAAAATCACCCCACGTCAGGGAACGAGTGAAGACTCTGCTTATCTAGATTTTACATTTCTGCTACAAATTACAAATTACTTGCCAGTCACTATTTGTCCCTGATTTCCCACCGTATATTTGGAACAATTCTGTCTCCTTTGCCTGTCATGTTTATTTTCAGTTGTTTTCTGGAACTGTCTTTTATTGCTCTGTTTACTGGTTTACTCACTGCTCTGCAGCTTTGCTGGAGCACTGTAGGCATTACTGCACAACTAATAGGAGGTCAAACACCTAAATCCACAGGCTGTGAAATGGAATTTTAAAATCCAAGATTTCTCTGTTAAAACTATACTTACCTCCACATATTTCTCTATCACAGTGAAATAGGAAAACACTGCAGAGCGACCATAGCTGGAAATTAAACTAAAATTSAACTGAAGCGTACGGAACACAAAATTTCCAGTGATTATCACAGGAGATTTTTGGCAAGTGGCAGACATTTGTTTCRTTACACCCAATTCCAACACCTTAACACACCTATGTCAACCAGAATCGCTGYTTTCAAACGTTCCTTCTCCAAAAGAGGACGGGACAGGGCGTTTTACCCTGAGCCGTGTCGGACACGCGTCGCGGTGTCCCGGGTGAGGAGGGCATCCCGCCCAGCCATACGGAGCTGCCAGGAGCCAGCTCCTCTCCAGAGGCTGTTTCCAGGCAACACGCGGGGCTGGGGCTGAGCCTGCTGCCAGAGTGACCCCTCGGCCCCGGGAGCTGGTTGATAGTCCTGCTGCCGGGTTATGATCACGAGGGGAAATAATGAAGCAAATTATGCACGCGCAGATGCCGAAGCACTAAAGCTTCCTCAGGTTCCAAACGAGCGTTTGCTCCTTCTTTCCTGTTGTGGATCCCAAATCTCTGCTCTAGCTTGTTGAGGGAAAAACGAGTAGCTTTTTCCTGAAACTACGATTATAGATACTGAGGCACAAYATTCACAGTCAAATTAATGCTGGCTTCCTCCAAACGTGCTGTGATTATCTCAGGGACCACTGTCTCCCCCGGGTTAGAAACTCATGCCATTTTTACCAGAATTTTTCTAACAAAAGCTGTCAATTGCATCAAATTCTGCTAAGGGCTGTAAGGTTATTCTGTGCTAGAAAATACTGCTCGTGACAGAGGAAAAGCTAAAAGCAACAAGCACGCTGAGCACTACAGAATTGATTTAAATCTATCCTCAAGATGAACAGGCTTTTTTTTCATCCAGTAAGCCAGGCAGTCTTTTTGAAATAATGAAATCTTATTTCAAAGACATTAAGAGGAAGATTGTGTTCAGTGTAGGAGAATAAATGCAAAACTCTTCTTTTTTCTAGCAAGGACTGCGTGTCTAATTTTTTCAGTGACACGAAACTTTGTGTGTTGGGGCAGAACTCAGCTACTCACATTAATACATTGGAACAAAAAAGTGAATCTAGTCTATTATTCTGTCAATACCCATGTGCCACACAGAACAAAGAATATAATTATAAATGTATATAAAGCAAAAATATACTCAGTCACCCCAATACAGAACAAGCCATGCTTACTGCCCAACACAGAATGTCTGAGAAATGCAGTTTATTTTAAGCAGAGGATTATTAAAATCTGTTTGAGAAGTACCAAATAGGCACCTACGAAGAATTACGCACTTAGTTTTATCTGGTACTTCYGTATTTACTATAAGTTTAGAAAGTTATATCTTGATTAAAAAGCACTTAATTAATATTGCTACCATGTATGTGGTACAACGATAAACTTTACTAGAAAATAAATTCCAAGTATGAAAGAGCAACAAGTATTTTGGATTTGAAAGCCTTTTCTGAGAAAGGAAAAMAGGCAAGAAATTAACCAGCACAAATACTTTTTCACACGTCCTATAAATTTTGGAACTTAATTCATGATATTCCCTATTCTGACATTATGGGAGCATTTATAAAGGAAAGCATGATGAATTAATTATCCATAGCTGTTCTGAGGGGAAAAAAGTGTCTGTGACTAATCTGTACACAAAGTAATCAGCCAAAGGTGACACAAACATGACAGTGACACAACCCAAACAKGTACAAGGGAAATACAAGAGAAAATCACTTTAACCTGCGGCCACAAACAGGCAAGATTATTTTCTAAGCATGTCACTGGCAAGCTGCTGCTCACTGAAGACTAAAAGGTATCAGACCCTTTGTTTGTGGTCTGTTAGTCTCGTGATGCAGCATCAGCACAGCAAGTGGGGGAGTCCAAAGTATTTCTACATGAATTGTGACAGCACAGGAGAGATTTCAGAAAATCAACACCCAAAACAAATCACCCAAAACTTACTGAGAGGAGGCTCCGGTCATGGAAACAATAGGCACCACTTGCATGGGGCTTCTGTGTAGTTTCCTGTGGAAAGAAAAACACTTTCTTACTGGGAATGAGGGAGTCAGGGGAGCTCTTGCTTGTGCCCCGTGCTCATGGAAGGCTGAAAGATTCAACACAAAATCCCACTGCTAATGCATTACTTGGGCTGTCACTGTACTCACTATGGGGTCATAAGTGCATTTTTATTGTAGGACAAAGCCAAACAGCAAAATCTGCTTATTGATTCACAAGTACCAACAAAGATGATATTATTTATTTATTAAACATCCCATGGACAGCAAATATGTTCAGACAGTTTGCAATGTATTTGAAAGCAAAACCCTATRTTTTCATTACAAATTTACCTACTAAAATAGACATTACTAAGCAATAGCTGCAAATTTTCCCCAGCACAGGTTTCTGTTTCAACAGGAGCACACCACTGTGATTTACGTTTTGTGTATTCAACTGAAAATCTGAAGCATTTTTGCAGAAGAAAAATTTTCATAAAATGCATAACCAAAAGGGGGCATTCAGAATCTATTTTACAAGCACATAGCTGGGAACTCCAATAGGGTAACATTCTATTCCATGCCACTCTTTCTTATTAATGAGCAGCTGCGACATGTAACATTTTGCTGAATTATTCACTGAATTTGAGCAGTTACAGTAAGCTCAGCCATGTTTTACCTAACAGATTCTCCCTACAGTGCATTTATCATTGYCACGTGCAAATGGCAATATGTACCCTTTGATACAAAAACTCCTGAAAATAGAATCACWCTTCCTATTTTCAGTCTTCAAGGATAATACACACCTAGGTCAACGTAAAATCAAATAATACTGTAGATAAATTTAATATACTTTTTATCCACTTCCGTAAAATTTCAAACAGTAAATATATTGGATATTTACTCACAAAATATCTTCTTCCTTATATGTGATTTCATTTTAAACAAAAAAAATTAAATAAATAATTTTTAAGCAAATAAAAAATCAGCGGAGGCTCCTTCTAATGCAACTGAGGATAAATAGGAAAAGAACCACCAGTACCAGAAAAGCAAATGCTCTCTAAACGTGTCAGGCAGCATTGCAATGATCACACACACTGATAAAAAACCTCAACAACTTCAGAATTTGGAAAGGTGACAAGCAGGAGCASCAAACATTGCATTTGTGTCTCCTCAGAGCTGGGACCATCACTAGGGGAGCACCTCTCAGAGTAAGAGCCAACTTCACACTGATGTTCCCAGCAGCAATTCCAACTGTCTTGCTGCCCAATCCCCCCAACAGCCAACCTCTGAGCTGAAGACACAAGTTCCTTTTTATTTCCGTRCTGTTGGGCAAAAGGAAGAGTGGCACATTTAGGAACTTTCACTTTGTGAAGATTTCTCCCCATCTGAGGGAATACCCAGCCCTGCTGGGGCAGWGTAGCCCCCTGCCCATCACCAGGCAGCTCAGGACAGCTCCCTGTGCAGGACAAACCCCACAGCATCGATGTCATCACCACACAGCAGGCCACTATTTCCAGGCCTTGTACAGACCACTAGGCAGAAATGGTCTATCTTACCAAGTAAACTTATCTTTTATCCAGCTGCTCAGGCAAAACCTACAGAACAAGCAAGATTTTCAGGCATATTCATATGATTATATGAAGCCATTTTCAGCAGAAGGAAATACAGCTGGAAAATGCTGGTAGTTTTGTGGAAAAAAACCTACATTCTGATCAAATCCCATTTAGAGGCTCCAAGATAAGCTGGTTGGCTCTGGACTTGGACATTACACCTTATTCTTCATACTGACATGAAATGTCATTAAGACTGTCAAGCACAGCTACAAGCAATCCTGTGGAGAAACACAAGATGCACATTTTCAATGCTAAATTTTCTTGTCCACAACTGCCACAAATTGTAGCAAAACAGGAAGCAGGCTCTTGTTTTGCACTCCTGTGACACAGGAATAGATTCCCAATTAGCAAAGCTTTGCTTGCATCCGTTATTACAGCATCTGTATGYGGCAGGCACACAAAGAGCAGCAGAACCCTCGTGCAGAGCGACCACCCCACGGTGCTCCTGCTCCRTCCAGAGACAGGGAGAACTTGAGGGGCAGCTGGAGGAAGTCCTGCTAAGTGTGGATGGAGAAGTTTGGCAGAGGTGATGGTGTATTAMAATGCACTTAAAAATTAGAAAGCGTTTTCAGGTGGAAGTGTCAGGTGCATGGACAAGCACCGAGATACCCTGGGGGCTTCTCCCTCGGGGCAGCGGCTCAGGCAGCCCAGACAAGCAGAGCTGGTTCTGCAGGGTCACTGAGAAAGAGCCCCAGGCCATTCAGGCTTCAYAAAATGTTGCCATACCTCAGCATTCCAAGAGTATCCCAGACATRTTATTATTTTTCTCATAGAAGTAGCTTCATTAAGCATTATATTAAAGGGGAAAAAAAAAAAAAGAAATAACCTAAAGCTATAGTAAAAATTACTACTAATACATATATACAATTAATAAGTCTGACTTAACATCTACAGCTTCAGACCTTTATCAAAAGCCTCAGTCTAAATTGATCTAATCTGATATTTTTTAATTCTGTTCTAAAAATGCAATTAAACAATGATATCTGTTGCTGCAAGTTAAAAGCCATTCCCTTTAGATAACAGCCAAATACAACAAGCAGTGAGTTTKGCCATCATTAGACTTCTAACCATATTACTTCTATTTTGAGTCTTTTTTGTTTGGTCTCAGTTTAATTTCCTGTCAGCCTTACAAGAGATTTCTAATGTTTGGGCTGTAGGATATGCTCTGATTAAAAATAATCTTCCCAATTACTGCCTGGCATGACTCTACTGCCACATGCACTCTGCCACTGGCTTCTGCATTTCTGTCAGCAGTAATTGTGTCTGTAGCTTCTAACTGTAAATGAAAACCCAGGGGGCATATTTGGGTTCCAGTTTCCTTTGCCCAGCCATATCTTTTAATTTGCACTGTCTGTCAAAAGGAGACGTTCGTAGGCACTAAAAGGAAATCCTTAGAACATCAGGTTAAAAAAAGGGAAAAGGAGGAAAAAAGAAATGCAACTGGAATATGATAAACTACATTTGATATTTATGCCAGGATACTCGACACAGAGCAGCTCACTGCATTGATTAGCCTTAGAAGAGGGGGATTGAAAACATTTACTGAGCATTTCTAGCTGCACTTTATTAMCATTAAATTTAATCCTAAATCTTAAGCATCACCTCAGTATGGCCGTTTTTTAATTCAATTGTTCTAATGAATATTTGACAGAAGAGCATTTCTTATCACAATGGAAAAAATGATTATTTCTCAGGCTCTGGCTCCTGGCCTAATGTGTACCATGGGGTTACCATCTCCAGCCCTGGGTGACCCTCAGAGGTGGCCCTCTTTGACCTGCACTGCACCTTCCCTCTGGCCTGTCCTAGTTCCTGTGGGGTCTTTAGACCCAAATTGTCACCTTGCCTCTGTCCCCTTCCTATTCCAATGAACTGCTGCTCCTGTGCTCCCCAGATGGATCCTGGGCTTTGCTTGGGGCTGTCCATGGACATACCCTGTCTCCAGGACCTGGCTCTGCTCTCTGGACCCAGCTGGGCTGCGCTCCCTGGAGGGGAGCATGGAGCTCCTGGCTCTGCTCGCTCTGGGAGCTGCCAGCTGCCACCAGGCCCTGGGACATCTGCACCCAGAGTCACGGGGCTAAAACCTGGCAGCCAGCACAGCCACAACCTCCAGGCATGCGAAGGATGCATGTTCAGAGCCTCACTGATTCCCTTTTCCTCTCAGGAGTGCTGCTTCTGAGAGGGAAAGGTCACCAGGGAATGCTCTGTGTGATGGCAGCAGGATGGAATCGAGGTGCCCTGAGCCAGGGAATGCTCTGTGTGACAGGAGCAGGATGGAATCGAGGTGCCTTGGTCAGGGAATGCTCTGTGTGACAGGAGCAGGATGGAATCGAGGTGCCCTGAGCCAGGGAATGCTCTGTGTGACAGGAGCAGGATGGAATCGAGGTGCCTTGGTCAGGGAATGCTCTGTGTGACAGGAGCAGGATGGAATCGAGGTGCCCTGAGCCAGGGAATGCTCTGTGTGACAGGAGCAGGATGGAATCGAGGTGCCCTGGGTCAGTTTTCTAAAGAGGAAAATCTTGGGCAGAACGAAGCACCAAGCACAGGCTGCACCCTTGGAAGTAGGGACAGAAGGACCTCAAGGAGGAGAAAAAACATCTGATATAATGTCAGGAATGAAGTTTTGTGGAGAAGGGGAAAAGCACAACCAAGTACACATAAAGCTCAGTCAAGAATGCACGTGTGGGATATATGGGATTACATAGAATAATACTGTGAAGACTATAAAGAAAACAGTTGCAATTATTGCTAGAAGCTAATATTCACTATAAAATAAAGAACACTCTAAAGCCCTCTGAAAATAATTTTCTATAAATCCTCGATCTCTGATCTGTCAAAATTGAGTAAATTTTTGTCTCCGACCTAAAACGGCACACAGCACATTTGTAATCCAAGGAGTACAGAGAGCATATTTTTGTACATAGGAAACATGGAAGTGTTCCTTGTGATACGAGGACAAACACTGAGATTTGGTGGATGCGAGCAGGGATTGGTCCAAACAGCAGTTAAAACTGAATAGCTTTTCTTGGCATAAGAGCTGATTTGAAATATTAAATGGAAATGTTAATGCTCTGCACTGTGTTTGCTGGTTGATGCTCTATTCTGTATTGTTTATGTCTGTACCTGAGGGGGGACAGTTAAAAGGTGAGAACACTTGGTCTCAGCTCTGTCCTGGACCTTTGGGACATCACTCCATGCTGTGACCTTCCTCCTTTAGGGCTCTGCCCCTCGTGCATATTCTGTGCAGTGTGATGCCAAAACRCCAGCGACAGGTAAGCACTTCAACACATGAACTGAACCTTTGTACAGTGCAGATTGTGACCACCACTGCATTCACAACAGTGTGGTGTTACAGAGGTAAAAATGGCACAGATCTCTTAAAATATTGATTATTTTTAAAATATTGTACAAGCTGTGCAAGCAGYTCCTCATGCCTCCTCTGAGCCCTAAAGGGCAGCAGCACAGAACAAGACTGTGATAACCTCAAACTATCTCTGCTTCTCTTTCCATATCTCACTTGAGATAAAACCATCATTTACAAGGTATATCCCCCTACCTGCGATTGGAACTGCCAGAAGAGGTTTAAATGAATACCTACTTCTTTAAAATATAAGATAAGCAACTGAGTCCAAAAGGGTTAACCCTGGGACTGAGGCCATGCAGATATTTAAGTATTTATTCACCATAAAAACTGTAGTATTAAGCATAGGAGTAAACACATTATGAAGCTGAAAGAAATGTTGGTCTCTTAAAAAAGGACCTTTCACAATTCTGGCTGCAGAGAGAGCTCACAAGCAGAGCCTGTGCTCTGGCAGAAGCAGCTCCCCTGTGAGTGCAGGGAAGGGCCAAAGCCCAGGGCACTGAGTTTCTCCATCCCTATCCTCACCGTGGCTGTTACTTGGGAGTTCCAGGACTTTTCTTCTCATTTTTTTGCTTCTCCCCACTTTTCTGCAGCACAGACCGTTCTGCCTCGTGAGCAGGTAGAACAATTCCACCAATTCCAGCAAGATTGCTCCCATGTTAACCATGGTAACACTCTCCTATGCTCGCCACACGGAGAGATCATTTATCACAGATTCAAGGGAACAAGGCACTCAGAAGAGATGCAGAAATAACAAAATAATTTGAAAAAGGCTTAACTGTTCTCATCTGCCACTGTAGAGAAGTCCTCGCATCTATTCCAGGGGTGAGCTTTTAGCCCTGAACACCCTGCTCCTGACAAACACTAAAAAGCAGGAACATTATACTTCCAGGAAAGAGGTTTGACATTCTGCATTTTTAAACTCGTTGTTCTCTCATCTAGCATAGGTCAAGAAATGAATCATGCCTGTACAAGCAATGGTTTTAAAAGAAATTAGAGGTGTAGAGAGAAAAATGATAAAAATTTTGACGTTGCTTAAGAGCTTTAGATGTTAGTAAATAACACCTGGAATTAAGAACTTGAATAAGAAAAAATAAAACCAAACTAAAACCCACCAGTTTATCCAATAGCTTTGTAATTTATGACATTATTATTCTTAGAGAAACAGCACAACTCTAGGCTGCATCTCTGAGCCAACACAAAAACAAGAATTGGGGGTCCATCACATTCCACTGACCGGAGCATGTTTGTTAGGGTCAAGGCAAAGAAAGAAAAATCTAGTTTGGGTACATACTGAATTCTGTGATGCAAAGACATTTTTATCACCACAGAAAATAAAAGCATCGTTTCGCACACCGAACAGAGAGGGGTGGGATGGTTTAGCTGACAAACACCAATCTTCATGAAAATGGACTTTGGTAAGGTCATCAGGTCCTGAAAGGGTCCAGTCTTCCCCCCCAGGTGTCCCATAAACCCTGCTGGATCCCAGGCACAGCTCGTGGCACCCACCACAGGCCTGTTGCTATAAAGAAGGCAGAAGTTATTGCTACCTCTGCCCATGGGCTACCTCAGTTTTGTCAAAAGTATTCTGCAGAAATACTACTGCAGTCTGAAAAAGAAGCAAAACTAAAACAATCGCAATGTTCCATGTTTGTAGATTTACTCCTGCTCTGTATAATGACTACAACTGATTGAAGAAGAGAAGTTTGTGTTTGTTTTACACACAACAGGAGAGCCTTGGGCTGGGGCTCTTTTTGGCAGAATTGTTTGTTCTTTTTGCTTCCAGCTGAGTACAATTGACAACGACTGCAAAATGTGAAGTCAGAAGAACAGAGAAGTCCATGCAGATCCCACACTGGAGTTCAAGTGCTCTCCTCTGATCAGGAGGAAACAAAGGAGGAAGCTCAGCTGTGTCAAGGGAAAGCAGCAGATTTTCCCCAAGAGAAACATGAGTTTCAATGTGAGAAAAAAGGACCAAAAAGTATAAATGATGCGATTTATAGCCCAGGMCCACAGAATACATCAGTGCAAAACCATTTGGCCAAGGTTGGTAATTTGGAAATAAACAAAAAAAAAAGGTGTTTTTTTTTTTTTTTTTTAACTGGAGTTCTTCATAGGTGTGCTACACCTAAGCAGAAAAAGAACTGGATTTGCAAACATCGCACGTTTTCCTCCACATTTCTGAATGACCAGCTGCACACACACACCTTCTCCTTCCCCTGTAACCTTTCCCAGCGTCCCAGGAAAATCACAAACCGCAGGCAACGRTGCCTTCTCCATCACTCCCAGCACSAGGAGCTTCCCCAGCAGAGCGACACGTGTGAAATAAGAGCACTCATCAAAGCCAGAGGGCAGGGGCTGCCAAGGCTGGGACAGGAGCCTGCTGCCTGCTGCAAATCTCTCACCGCTGCATTTGAGCCTGACACTTAATATTCAAACGGAATTGCAAGCTATGTACTCAAGGATAAAGCTCAGTAATAATAAAGATTCACAGTCTGACAGGCTCAGCATACAAATTCTCAGTGCAGAGCTGGCTTTGAGTATTTTTTTTTTTTTTTTTAATCTAAAAAGGGATCAGGAATTTTCCTTTTATAAAAGAAACAACAGCACTTCCCATTTAGTGAGGGAAACATTGGAACGACAAAATAAATCTCAGTCTACATTTAGATATTGGTAAAGGAGCACCCTTATTTTATTTCAATATCAGAACACTGTGTCCCCAGGCCTTGCCTTCTCATCTGACACAGGAATACATCAAATTACATACGCAGGGGTTTTTTCGCAGGGCCAAATCCTTTGAGCCAGAAATCCACTACTTTAAACTGTTTAARAATTTGCCCAAATTTCCAAAAATTTATGGCTTGTATTTGGCATGTCAGCTGTGAAGCCAAAATCACTGGAAATATCTAAAACCTTGATACATGTAACTCAAACACAGTGTCTAACATTGGTGTCACTACTCCCACACTGGGTCACCAATGAGCAAGCTTCTAGGTGCTATTTACACTTAATTTTGCCTCTCAGTCTTGCTCATCCTTTATTTTTTATTTTATCCAACGTTGGTTAGTTCACAGTAATGTATTAATTGTTTATATTACAGTGACACTGTAGAGTCATAGCCCATTTCTTTTTTCCCTTTTAATGTTTATTTTACATTACAACAATGTGGCAACTTGTTCCTGCTTTTTGTTTGTTTGTTTGCTATGTAAATGTTACATATGTAGGAGGCAGTTTAAAATTAATGAAATTATAATTAAATGCCTAATAGTTTTTACACTGAAAATGCTGTTACCAAACATTAGCTCCCCTTAGACTCTTTTGCTTATTTTGCATTTTACTTCAAATGTCTACATTTCTATTACCAAACCTACCCTTTTATTTTAAAATCACACTGCATCCAGTTTAACTACATCTCACTAAATCACCTTGTTAGTCACACTTTGATTCATTCCATTTCATTGCCTTTCATATTTAAATTATTCCATTTCTTTTCCTACTCCCCACATTACCTTCGAAAATGACAAGTCTCAGTTTGTGCAATGATTCTTTACACTGCAGCCTCACAGAACTCCCACTATCAACACTTGATCATCTTCCCTGTTTATCTCCAAGTTTTCCCGCAGAACYGCCTTCCCGAACAATCCCAAATTTACACATTTAATCCCATCTCTTTATTTCGTTTACATTTCATATGCTCCAAGACACTCAGCACTACAAGAAGACAAATTGTATTTGCTGCATCACGAAACAAGGGATAAAGACTCCAGTCCTTCCGTGAGCACCTCGTGTGCTGCTGTACCTGCCTGTGCAGGGATGCAGCTGGGAATTCTGACTCCAYCCCCTGCCCAGGATCAGAGGTGKTGTTGGACACAAGACACAAATGATTGAGGCACAGTGGAGTTTGGGATATACAATGAAAGTGTAATTATTTTCAATCTGCAGAGRGAATAAGCAGCCAGATCATAGAAATGTAATTATTACAGCATAAACTACTGCCCATTCTTACTTTCTCCTTGACCAAAGCTACATCTCTCAGGGATTCTAATCAAAATCAGCATTCACCTCTCAAAATTAATACAGAAATTAAGAAATAGCTTCACTATTCTCATAAAAATATTTGTCTTCACAGATTTCTTAATTGAGCCTGAGAAAAAGATCATCTCCAATGCTAAGCAACAGATCAGCATCTCTCTTTAGATACTGCAGATACGAAAGTGCAGTAACCTGAGCTCAAATTGAGGATGAAGTGGTTGAAACTATTCTAGAACTTGATACTCCTTGGAATTGCCCTCCCCACTGCTTCCAAACAGGAGTGTCTGAACAATCCTCCCTGCCAAAGCTATCTCTGGTTTAATGCACTGCCCAGTGCTGGCAATTCAGAGAAGGCACAATCTTCTCCAAAGTAATTTATCCTCCGGAAAGCTGCTCTGCAGCTCTTTGGCTTCTAGACCCGGGAGCACGTAATCCATCGCGGCTGGGAACGTGTCCCTGTCCAGCCGTGGATTATGGGAACACGTCCCTGTCCAGCTGCTCATCCTGGGACCATATCCCTGTCCAGCCGCTGATCCTGGGAAC